>PVIJ01004559.1:0-115834 GCA_004024925.1 Scalopus aquaticus | reverse complement strand
GCAACTCTACTTTCGTTTCAAAAAGCTTATTTCTGAAGCACCACTTCACATTTGTGGCCTTCACAGGGAAATTCCTCCCAACCAGAAGAAGGCAAATTGTGTGGTCGCTGGGTGTGATGCAGCACTTTTACCTACCTCCGTCCTCAGTTGAACCTGTGAAATTTGGGAAAGGTCCCAGTTCTCTTTAGGAAACATGAGGCTGAGTGTGGCGGCCCTGCCCTGCATTACTCAGAGTCTCGGAGTTGATTCATTTCAGTGATACAGAGAAGGGGGAATCGGACAGGCGCTCTCTTACACACCTCTTTGTCATGTTTAATCACTTACAATCATCTGACATAATTTGGATTGGTCTACAATTTTTATTTATGAAAGCTGGAGGGAAGACTAGACCCCACCCTGGCCCTGCCCCAATCCCAGAGCCTTATTGCTAGAGACAAGGGCTGGGAACTTGGGCCAAAGGTCAACTTGCTTTGAGTCTTCAGGTCTAAAGAAGCCCCCAGGCCCCTCTCTTCCTTGAGTTGCTCAGCAGCGGCATTCCTTTCATCCCTCAGTGAGTCTCTCTGGTGTGGTCGGTGGCTCCTTCCTTCCTTGGCAAGCTTCCTGAGGCCAAGGTAGGCAGGATCATCTCTAAGGAAGCCTTGAAGTCATTAATCCCTCCCTGTCAGATTTGGGTGTAGCAAATCCCCTCTTACCTGCCTCATTTCCTCTTCCTCTCCTAGTTCTGCCCGGGCCTGCCGTTCTCTTCCTTGACTACCTGGAGTCCTAGCAGCATGACTTAGATCTGCAAAAATCTCAAAATCTCACAATCGAGAAAGTCAGAGGGGAGTTTCCATTCCCCAGTCTGCCCCAACACTTTTTTCTCTGTTGACCCTTCTCTTCCAGAAGACCTGCTGGAACCTGCTGACCTGCTCTTCTGGAGAGGCAAGAACTGGACATTTCCCTTGCTTTGCTTCCCAGTACTAAATTCTTGTGGTTGCTGGAAAGGGGCTTCCTTGTGTGGCTGGCAATGTGGTCCGCTGACTTGTCACCCACCAGCATCTTCCCAGAGGGGCCCACCTGTCTGTCCACTGCGGCAGCTAGTAGCCACACTTGCAGTGTGGCTGGTTCAAAGAGAAACGTACTCTAAGGGTTAAACTATCGGCCAGATTTCTAAGACTTAAACAACAACAGAAGAATCTCAAATATCTCAATAATTTTTGTATTGGTTATATGTTGAAATGTTATTTTGGATATATATTAATTAATACAATATTAAAATTATTTCACCTGGTTTTTTACATTTTTTAAATTAAAAAATTGTTTAAATGTAATTACTAAAAGATTTTAAATTACAGGGACAGCTTCTATTATATTTCTAACAGACAACACTGTTCAAGGGGAGACCCTAATCATTATTCCATGGGGTCCTCAGGCCACAATGCCACCCCCTTTGCCTTTTTAAAATAGTTTCAGAACGTGGCCGAGAGGCTGATCACTCAGGTGTGTAATTTCTACCCACACAATGGAGATGGGATTAAGGGGAAAAGTTTAAAAAAATCCGTTCTAGCTGCCTAATTAGCTTGTATGATTGATCCCTGGGACTATGTTCTTTTAAGTTTTAATGGCTGTCAGTGTGGTGGCCCCCAAGAAATGTGTTCATTGCTGTTGTTATTGTTAGGCCCAATGTTAATGAGAGCCATAATAATCATCTACTGAGCCAGAGCAAGTAAAATATTCCACGAGAGTGAGATGTACACCCATTAACTCAGGGCACTGGAGTGTGTTTGGAGAATGAGCTCTTCTAGGAACTAAATGATACCTTGAAGTCCTGAAAGAGTTAATGGGGAAGGAATGTCATGTCAAGCCTAGACACACGTGCATGCAGAATTGCTATGAATGCATCCATGCGACCCATTTCGTTGGTGTGTGAACAATATCTCCAGCGTGTAACGACCTCTGATGAAGATGTGACTAAAGCCCACCGACCTGGCTCATGGCTCTGATGTGAACTGAGGAGTCAGGCAGGTGTTTTGGGTCATAGCTTTCCTTCTTGCCACTTTGTCTTCAGACCTTCCCTTCTTTCCTGTTACCCTCACCACACAGTTTTCTTTCTGAAACATGGAAGCTTCATATTAATTCCTTGCTCAGAATCTTTTAAGAGGTCTCCGTTGTCTGATGATCAACCCCCTGTTCTGCAGGACTCAGCCTCCCACCCCCCCTCCCCCCACTCCTGGCTCCTGCTCTCACTTTCTTTCCTGCCGCTCAGCACACATCCCCCTCCCCCACGCCCCCAACCTGGGGTGTGCCTCCAGCAATGTGGACTGAGGGCACATGATGGGCTTTACTTTAGAAATACAAATAGAGCCTATCTCCCCAGTCCCAGCCCTCCTCGCAAGTGTACTCTCCAGTGAGGAAACAATGACACAAATAACTGTCATCATGGAAATTGCTGTGAAGAAGCACAGGGGGCTGGGAAAATAGATGTGAACGCTTGGTAAGCTGGCGCGTGGGGCGAGTGGACATTCCTGGACTCTACACATCCTTCCCTCCCCCTCCAGACCCACTACACAGCTCAATACTCTGTAGGTCCTTTGGTGATTCTAGGCAGAGGTTATCAGTGCCTAAATATCAGAAGAGGAAAGACCCCGCCAAGCCACACAGTCAGTGGTTTCCCACATCTAAGCATTAGCTCAGGACTCTTAAGAGCTTGGCAGGCAGCAAAAAAAGTCAGGGTGAGCACTGAGCCCACCCCTCCAGGCTTTGTGCAAGGCATTTGGCCACAGTGCCTTCTTGTGGATTTCACCCAGTACTATAGAGATGATTTTACTCAGTTGGGAGTAGGGTACTTTGAGGGAAAACACATTAAAAAATATTTTAGATCTTCCAGCATGACCCAGCATGCTCTCCCCGCCAGGTGCACTGAAAGGGAAATGATGACTGCTTCCCTGTGCATGGCTCAGACACCGCCCAGAAGGGGCCCGACAGTGGGCATAGCACCAGGGCATGGGTGCTGCCTGCCAGTCATGGCGTCCCACCCTGGGGTTGTCAGCCAAGGAGCAAGTGAAGCAGGAACCCAAGTGACACCATCACTCATGGAGACACAGCGTTATGTCATCCAAGTTCACGAGGAGTTTCTGTGGAACCAGAATGAGTAAGTTTCTTCCTAGCTGCTGTGAGGTGTTTCAGGAGTTGAAGTGAGAATGATCTTATGAAATAACTTGTGTTTTCTTCTTCATGCTGGACTCATCAGGCCACACTGCAGTTTTCAAAGAGAAGCCCTCAGGCTACTTTCAGAACAAAATCATCTGGGGATTCCTGTGCCTTGCCCCAAATCTTCCAAACCAGGTCAGGCGTGAGACCCAAAACCTGCACTCTGCCTGAGTGTCCCAGGGGATTCTTTTGCAAGCTTACTTACCTTTGAGAACTGCAATGAGACTAAGAAGCCTGGAACCCCCGCTGATTCCTACCATTTGTTTCTCTCCATATCAGGCTTAACTTCCATCTGCCACTGGAGATGGCATTCTGCACACCTTATTCCCCAAAGCTTATTGTCTACAGCATCACCACCCACCCTGCCATTACTCAACTTCTCAGAGTTGTAAGTATTGTTTGTTGGCAGCGAGTGCCCATTCCCAGGGGGACTCGCCTCTAGTGTGGACCTAGAGGGAGAGAGCCGAGGGCATTGGCACCATAGTGGGAGAGGTAGCTATAGCAGGATGCTTGGGTTAAAAGCCACATTTTTGGGTTAGAAACCAAAACTGATGTTGTCCTTATATTTTCTAATTAGGAAACAACACATTTTTATTGTGGAAAAGGTGAATTTGAAAGACTGAGAAAAGAAGGAAGAAAACACAAACACCGCAAACTCACAGTATAGATATAATAAATATGAATACACTTCCCTACAATCTTTTTCCTTTTCATGTATTTGTGATCATTATGTCCTGAGCCCAAAAATGACCACAGTTCTTTTAAACATTAAATTAATAAGATTTGAGTTCCCACCTTACTTATGGGACTGTCTTTCCTTCTTTTCTATGAGTCTGGCTTGTCCTATGGTAACTTTAAGAACTGAAGGGTTCACCTGATCCAACACTATTGCTCTGCTCTGTTGCTTGAGACAAAGCTGTTGTTTTTCTGCTTAAACACTGTTGTGATTGGCTTTATTTTTTAGAGCACTTAAAGACTGGAAAAAAGTTGGCAGAATGTACACTGTGTTCCCCTTAGACTCTGTCCCGGACACACACAACCTCTCCATTCTCAACATGCAACACAAAGTGGCACATTTGTTACAACTGCTGAACCTACATTTATATACCATTAGCAATCAAAGTCTGGAGCTTATAATGAGGTTCAGTCTTGGTATATTATACATTCTGTGGGTTTGGACAAATGTATAATAACAAGTATCTATCATTACAGTAGCATACAGAGTAATATCCCTTCTCTAAAAATCTTCTGTGTTCCTCCTGCTCACCCTTCCAACCCTAACTCCTGGCAACCACCGATTTTTTTTTTTTTTTTTTTGGTTACTGTCTCTATAGGTTTCATTTATCCAGCTTGTCAGACTGTTGGCACCATACACTATGCAGCCTTTTCAGATTGACTTTTCTCATTTAGTAATAAGGGTTTAAGGGTCTTCTGTGTCTTTTTGTGGTTTGATAGCTCACTTCTTTTTATTGCTGAATAACTGGCCATTGTCAGGCAGCACCACTGTTTGTTCATCAAGTCACCTACTGAAGAGTATCTTGGTTTTGAGAATAGCGAATAAAACGGATGTAGAGCTGTTGAGATGTGTTGTTGCTGCCTATGATCCTCTTGAGTTTAAAAGGTGATCTCTACCTGCTTGCTGGAAGAAGAGCTCAAGTGTGCCAATTAAGGCTGAGGATTCCATAACACCCCTCTGGGAAGCTAGTTGCTCAACACCAAAATGAAATATTGTCAGTGATACAGCTGTGCTCCCAGATGTTCATTCTCTCTCTATCCCCCCTGCCTCTCTTTCTCTCTCTCTCTCTCTCTCTCACACACACACACACACACACACACACACACACACCTATTGCCCCTTCTCTCAGGAGTTCTGATCCAGCTTCTATCCAGACCCAGTCTCTCCAAAGCAAAACAGACCCAAGTCTGGGTCACCTATTCTCCTCCCTCATGGTGAGTTCTCATGGCCAGAATTAGAGTGAGCATGGGGCAGTGCCCTTGAATTTGACCAACTGACCCCAGTCAGGTCTATATTGGTCCATCAGAGATATTTTTATAATAGTCAAGAGCTCAATCTCTATCCTCTTGGGCATTTCTGACAGCCTCAGGGAACCCCAGAACATATGGAAAGGCACTGCCTATGTCAAGCCTGGGGGGAATAAGTCATGCTAACCCCTTCTCACAGAACATAAGTGTTAAGAACCCCTAAAATTATTCTTCCCGAGGTGGTGGATGGTTGTCTCAGCTGCTCAAGATACATGTGACTGGCAACTTTTTAATGCCATCTTAATTTAAAGGTATTTTATAAGTATAGATTTAAATTTTTTTAAAAAAGGTTAAATAGACTTATTATGATGATCATTTGGGGAAAAATGACAAAAGGGCCTTCTACCTTATTCTGCCTATCAATCCCAAATCTTGATCATTAGTACTAAAAATGTTTTGATGATAAATTTTGTTCTAAGGCAACCTCTTCAAGGAAATATACGTCTGACCCTGGACAGCGCTATGAATTTGACTTTCTTCTCTCTCCATATTCTATTCCTTTTCTCCATTTCAGTACCCTTTCCATCCCTAGGGTCCAGGGGTTTCAGACTTTTCATCCCAAGTCTTCTGATCTAGAAAAAAAATCATTTGCTAAAAACCAATTTCCTCTGATAAAACTGTTAACACGATTTTAAGAATTTCAGCAGAGGTGTTTTTATTTTAAAAGAATGAGAGAAAGGGAGAGAAACCAAGACTCACTCACTGAGAATGGCCTGCATCGTCATCTCTGGGTAAAGAGCCTTTGACATCCCTCCAATTACACCTTGTGGTTGGATGCCTGATTGCTTTGCTCTGCTAGAGGTTAGCCTCAAATATTTCTAACTTGCTGGAAGATTCAAATAGAGCTATGGGCACACTATGGTACGCTGTTTAAGTCTGATAAAACAGTGGTAATGGTTGGAGCTGGAAGCTGGATACACGGAGGCTCATTGTACTGTTGTCTCTCCTCTTGTGGATGGTTGGAAATTTCCATAATAGACAGTTCAAAAATTTTTTTTAGCCAAAGACTGGAGTGGTAATTATGTTGCACTTTTGAATATGTGTAGACTAGAAGAGTGAATAAAAAGATTTTGTTGATTTTGAAATACACTATTTCACTTCGTAACTCACAGGTACATTTTGAACATGGGGAATTAAGTTAAATCATTGCACAAAAATATGCCATAAACCTAGTTTCTTTCTCTTTAGTGAAATAATATATTTATGATCCAGGAACTGAAATATCATTATGCAAAAAGGGAAGGATCTTTGCACACAGTCTATGCCCTCCAAAGAGATTGCCAGACTTTTCATGCAAAACAACCACAGTTCCAGGTTGACTTCAGCTCCTGCTGGAATCATTCATGAAACCTATATATATATATATATTTTTTTTTTTAAAGATTTTTAAAATATTTATACATAGAAGCTGGGGTACAGGCCAGAGGCGTGGGGCGGTGAGAGGGTTCACCAGAGACAGAGTGGGGAGCAGAACAGGCAGATCAGAAATACACTGCTGAGGGGAGCAGCGGGCGAGGCAGGAGAGGTCTGCCGTGCCATGTGGGAATCTCCCCGGCTGGGCATCGAACTCGCATCACCCGGTGCCGACAGCTCCACAGCGCTGCACTCAACCGCTGCGCCACCAGGGAGGCCCCATGAAACCTATATTAATATAAATGCTGCGTTTCTTAGAACAGTCACATATGCTTTAGAAACTCTTAAAGCTAACTATGGCTTATTATTGTAACATAATCTTAGAACCTGACACTGGATTATAGAAATTTATGGTCATGAGAAATTAATTTATGGGGAGTGGGCAAGATGAGTGAAGGGTACTGAAAGGTATAAACTTCCAGTTATAAAATAAATAAGTCCTGGGGATGTAAAGTACGCACTGGTGACAACAGTTAACAACATCATTTCGTGTGTTTAAAAGCCACTAAAAATTCTCATCACAAGGGGAGAAAATGGTAATTGCATTTAGTGACGGATGTTAATTAGACATGTGGAGATTGTTTTGCAATATATACAGGTATCAAATCATTAAGATGTGCCTTGAAATTAATATAAATGTAAAATGTCAATTATATCAATATGAAATAAAAATAGAAACTAGTTTGATAGTGACAGTGCATCTTATCTCTGGAATAACCTACAAGTAAATACACAAAGTAAATCTTGGTCATCCAGAAATCTTGGGGAATGAGTCATTTTGCTATCTTGCTTTTACTGACCTCTCCTTTAGGCAATAAAAATTTAACCATTTGTATAGGAATTCCTTGAAAAAGTTGTGAACTTCCTCATCATGTTTAGTTGATCATGGTCTGTATTTGACTCAATGACTTAAGGGCTGATGATGAACAATTACTAGACTTCTCCATGTCAGGGAAACTACAGACAGGGCTCTGGGTTCCTCCACTAAATGGTCTTATACTTCACACCTTTGTAAATCTCTTCTGTCTGTCCAGCTAGCAACTACCTCTGCTCCCTAATCTAGGGTGCAGTTTCCAGCATCTTTCCTCTGGCCCAAGCTTTTGATTTTTTGTCTTTAATCTTGTGCACTTGAAAGAAGATCCCTCCCCCTGTTAGAATGCTATAGAAGGTATGAGTAAATAGAATCTAAATAATTTTGAATGAGGTGCTCAAGCAACAAGCCAGGAGCTGGGTTTTGGCTCTGAACATTTTTTAAAAAAGATTTGTTTATTTATGCATACAAGCTGGGGTGTAGGCCAGAGGTGTGGGGGGTGGGGGGTGAGAGGATTCACCAGAGACAGAGTGGGGAGTAGAACAGGCAGATCAACTGAAATACACTGCTGAGGGGAGCAGAGGATGAGACGGGAGAGATCTGCTGGGCCATGTGGGAAGCTCCCTCGTTGGAAATCGAACTCATGCTGCCGTGGCAGCAGATAGCATAATAGCGGAGACTTAACCTGTTGCATCACCAGGGAGGTCCAGCTCTGAACTTTTTTGAAACCATCAAAATTTTACCATCAAAATAACTTACATGAATTTGCTCAATATACCATTTATGTGTTACATTTTGTGCTCCCTGTTGCTTTTTTCCCCCATTTACCAACATTTTTGTGATTTTCATACCAGACTTCATCACAGTAGACAATGTCCATACTCAATGATGTTGACTGATTGAAAGGAGTTAATATCAATGGATCTAAATTACATCAGATGAGTTCTTTTTAAATTTAAGGGTGGGTGAGCATGTGTGGGTGGGAGTGTGGTGGGGAGGGAGAGAGATAGAGAGAATTGGTTGAGGTGATTAGGCATGTAGGTGGGGGAATACTAAGCGCCAGAGCCAGACCATCTCTTGGGAAAAAGAGGACAGGGAGGAGGTGGCCAGTGGGTATTATATGAGTTGGTGTTTGTAAAGCATTGGTGAACATTAACTCTTATTTTGAGGCAGGGGGGGTATATAAGGCAGGACTGAAGATTCTTTTTTTCTTTTTTAAGATTTATTTATTTATGCATACAAGCTGGGGTGTAGACCAGAGGTGGGGGCGGCGTGAGAGGATTCACCAGAGATGGAATGGGGAGCAGAACAGGCAGATGTACTGAAGTACACTGCTGAGAGGAGCGGAGGGTGAGACAGGAGAGGTCTGCTGCGCCATGTGGGAAGCTCCCTGGCTGGGAATCGAACTCGTGCTGCAGTGGCTGTGGCTAGCTTCATAGTGCTGAGACTTAAACATTGCACCACCAGGGAGGCCCCCAGGACTGAAGATTCTTTCCAGATCAGAATAAGAGCAAATACCCTCCATCTCCCAATCTCCTCACACTTTTTCTTCCTACTTTGGGGCAAGGAAAAAAAGTAAGATGGGATAGTCAAAATGGAGAAGGGGTGAAGAGGTTATGGGCTTGGTGACTATTTGTAAAATGCCTAAATCAGAGCTGTAATGTACATACTGACAGCAACTCAGTGACCTGCCAATGTCTGGCAAATGAAAGTGGAGAAGAGCCAAAGGGAGAGTGAGAGGTGAGTGCAAGCAGCCATGGGAACAGAATCAACAAGGAATGCACTGCAAAGGCAACCGGTGTGACAGTGAGAGCATACGGCCCCTTCTGAGGTACCTTCTTAAAGTAGCCAGGGAAGTCCTTAAGAGGGAGGAGGAAATGAAAGTAATCCCCATCAGGCCAGAGACAAGGAGTCCCTGGGGGAGCCTTCAGCTCAGCAGACTTTTTCTGCAGTTTTATTATCTCATGAAACACAAACTCATCTCCAAGGAAGTGCAGTCTTGAGTTGTTAATTAAACACCAATTCAGTAAATGAAAGCACAGAGTCTGTCAGTGCAACATAATTAATTGAATGGAACAGTTCTTCCTCCCCCCGCATCTGTTAGTTGGGTCATTTCCAAAGACAGACAACAAAACCTTTGAAACTGAAATGCAGAATGAAAGTGCTGACTCTTTTTACTAATCAAAACACAGGGACATAGGGTAGAACTTTCAAAACTTTTAACAAAAGTCAAACAACAGTCCCAAGAATCAAGAAATAAGAAGGTCCCTTCCTTCTAAACAGAAATGGAGAGGCCCACTCCCTGCTGCTAAGCTTCCGGGTTGTCAAACATGAAAAAACAAGATGGTTGGTGGTTTTCATTGTAAACATTCAGCTACAAACAAATACCTTGATTCGTTAAGCAGTGGGATGAGGAGGATGATCCATTTTGACTCATGCTGCCCAGGTGGTGGCAGTTCCACTGAAAATAGCAGGAGGAATTAGATGAGACTAAATTAACTTAGGTGTCTGTGGAAATGGGTGGGAAGAGGCAGTGATTCATCGTCAGGATGAAGATAAGCTGGTTCTTATCCTTATAAACGCCAAGTCCAGAGTCTATTTTCTGAAGTCATTATAAAAGAGGAAATTCACTTTAGTAAATAGAAAGTAAAAGGCATCAGTGCTACAGGGGAGCAGTGAGGTACGTGCCAGGGACTCCAGCGAGCTCTGGTGCACATAGACTTAACTTTACCCCATATGGGAGGGGGCTCACACAGACGCAAAAAAAGAAATGGTGTCAAACTGAGAGAGATTGTTGGTCCTTGTGACATTTTTAAAAGTTTGTGCCATTACTGAGTTATTTTTTTTTTTTTTGGCCACAGAAAAAGGAAAAGAGTTGTTCATTTTCCTTATTGCTTTACTCCTATTTAATTTGGCTGCCAGAAGTGAGATTACAGGAGGTCTTATATAACCCATCACTGATAAAAACAGATCGAGGATACATTTTGGGGTGGGGGTTTTGGATGCTGAAGGTTCCAGGCTGCATTTGATCCAGGCCAGGGTGGGGGTTGGGTGTCTTAAAGAGTTCCTGTTCTGGTTGTTTTCTGGGAGGCCTGTGTGATCACCCACCTTCTTGGTCTCAACAATCCCACCCCAAAGCCTGAGTTATCAGCCTGAGCTTAGGAAAGCCTGATTTGTTGCCCTCACAGTGTTTGGTCACTTGTGGAGGAATAGTTGTCATGCCTTAGCATCTCCCTTCCTGAAAATCCAAAGGGACCTTGACTATACACAGTGTTGGAAAATGGGCACAGGACTCAGGCTAGAAGACTGAGGGCAGAGTACCAACTTTATGTCTGATGCCTGATGTGTTCATGGGCAGGTCGCTCTTCCTATGACCTGTCTGTCAGATGAAGTCGGGAAAAACCTGCAGAGTCCCTCCTACTTCTGGGATTCTACTAGTCTATGAAGTGCTATCATCAACAGTGACAAAGGTCTGATCAGCTGCAATATCCTCTGGAATGTGCCAGGAAGAACTTAGAACCAAGAAGAGATTGCCTTCCCTATTATAGGAGCAGGACGGCCAGTCCCCTCTATCTAGGTGACAGAGGACACCCACTGTCCCTGGCCAATGAGCTAACCAACATATGGCGCAGTAAACCTCTCCTGTCTCTCCTGCTGCTCCCCTCAGCAGTATATTTTAGTAAATTGGCCTGTGCTGCTACCCTGTCTGTCTCTGGTGAATCCTCTCACCCTCCTGCACCTCTGGCCTACACTCCAGCTCTTCTATGCAAAAGTAAACTAAAAAAAAAAAAGTAGCACAATGCATATAACATATAACACATGCCTGCTCTTTTCTCCTAAAGCTATATCTTGGTATTTTTATATTTTAGTACATGTAGAGCTGCCTCATTCTTTTTCAATAGCTGCATAGTATTCTACTGTATTGACTATAATCTATTTAACCAGTCTTTTACTAATGGACACTTATACATTTCCCAAACTGCTGTTAAAGCAAACAGGCTGCAATAAATATCCTTACACATACAAAATTGTTTTATTGGAAATTATTACGTATGGCCTTGTGTTACTCATTTTATTTATATGTCAGTATATGTCCTCTCAGTTAGATTGCAAATACCTAGCAAACAGGAGGGGGAAGGACACTCTAAAGAAACAAAGTGCAGCATTATACACAAAGTTTGGGTTTCATAAATAGTGGATGAATGGATTTCTCATCTCATCTCTTTAGAGATGAGAAAATGGTAATTGAACAGTTAAATGACTTGCCTAAAGTCACAGAGAATCAGTCAGTCACAGAAACACCATAACAAAATAAAATAGATGAAAATAAAAACATTTAGAATATGTTTCCAAAGTAAAATGTTTTTCCAGATTTACATGCACCCTTAGAAGAGGTCACTCCATTGGCTAGCTCTGCAAGGCAAGTAAACAACTCCTCTGGAATAATTGGTCATCTTGGGAGGCAGGCAGTCATGTCCAGCTATTAGAATTCCATTTGCTAAGTGTTGACTCCACTTTAGAAAATGGTGTTCCAGTGACCTGGAAAAATTAGGCATTGCCCAAAGTGCCTGATTGGTCAGTAGGGAAACATTTCCCCAGATGAGAAAATTAAGTTGATTCCAGCGGATGATTAAAAAAAAATGAAGAGAGAGACACACAGAGAGAAAGAGAGAGAGACAGAAACAGAGAGAAGAAAGAAAAGAAGAAACCACGAGGAGGAAAAATGTTCTCTAGCTATATGAGAGCTCTGAAATAAATCAGAAAAAAGAGGGAATGAGTAGTGACTTTAATTGTCCTTCATCAGCTATCATCAGTGACACATGAAGAGAATGCCCCTTTGTTAACAAACAAGGAGGCTGTTGTTATCATGATGTTTAATGAGCATCATTATAAATGGGTAATATGAAATGTGTGGTCTGATTGGTTGATCTCAAAACAATTATGTCGACATCTCATAGTTTAAAGATCAGACTGCTTTGAAGTTTCACAACTTATCCCTTAAAAACAAAAATTGTTTTTTATACAAGTTTTCTATGAAACTTCTTCAGGATAGCCAAGACCCTCTCCTTACCTTCTCTTGGCCTCAAGTATCACATGCAAATGTGCCTGCGTGTACTCTCGTGACTCTTGTGTTGGCACTGATGTTGTTGAAGTAGTAAATTTCCTTTACCCTCCAATTAGGAAGAGTAATGGATTGCCTATTTACTTTGCTCTTTCTCTCTTTTCTCTGTAGTGATCTGAAAGAGCAGATCCATTGTTGGAAGAATATTTTGACTCACCCATATTCCCACCCCCAACCAATAAAAGCTTGTCATCAGGTTTGTGGGTTAGAAGACAACAAGTGAACTCTACAACACCAGGGAATAGGAAGTGTGGATGCCACACGGCACTGAAACGCAAGAATAATTTGAGGAGCATAATTATCTAAGGTGGCAGTTTGATGAGGGGATGGAAGTTGACACTCCTAAGCTTGAGTAAAGTGTTCTGGAATCTGAGCGGTTACAAATGATCTACATTTCAAGTCCCTGCCTCATCCCAAAGGGCTGGCAGCACCTTCAAAACAAGGCCCATCTGGGCACCTGCAGCCCTGACCCACAGGGCAGAGAGCCACATGCTGAGTCATCAATACCTCTCAAAGCTGAGCCAAAAACTACAAGGCAACACCACCCTATTTTCCTTTGCTAACCAGACAAAAACACCATGCTGGGCAGAGTGGCTAGAAGGGAGGACCACCAACTGATGCTTTAACCAGACCTCTTAATGTTAATACAGCCGTATTAAAATGAGCAACAAGCTTTTGCATTTATTAATTTGGAGAAATGGAATTAAGCGTCATCTGGTTTACCTGCTGTATTTTACACATGTGAAAATAGACCTAGAGAGGTTACTCCTCTTACTAAAGTCACCCAGCCAGTCAAACCAGGAATAAACTCAGGTCTCTTGATGACCTGTCCCCCAACTAACCCCCAGGAGTGTTCTTCCCATTTCATGATACCAAAACCCCCTCCCCACAACTAGTGCTATCGTTCTGGGAGTGCTTTTTTTTTTAAATAAAATAATGACTTGACAAGATTTTATGAATCCTTATGAAATGCTTAGACGATTGAACGCAAAATCTAGGGAAGCTCAGCATGGAGTGTTTTATATAATGTTTGAAAAAAGAAAGCATTGTTTATGATCTTATCCAGAAACTCACAGATCTATATACAATAGAAATGATACTATAGTGTGATTTAAGGAACTGATCACCTAAATTATCATTGATTTGTAACAATTTGAATTTTAAAATTTTTCTTTCAGGTACAACCAGATTTAACAATGTGTTTTATTGATATTTGGTTCTAACACTGCCCAATGGGGGCTAGTATAAATCTAACAAGTGGAATATGGAATTCTCTAGTAGATTTCCAAACTGAAATATAATCAGTATGTACTCTGTTCGTCCTTAAATAATCTTTTGAGCCAAAGGCCAATTATATGCCGAAGATACCCAAAACACCTATAAAATTAAAAGCAACAATTAGGTATTAGCATTTTTAATCCAATTTGATCCCATTATAAGTAGATGTTAATAAAATTGACTTAGTTAAAAGAGATCAACAATACCAGCCAATTAGTTTCTTGTCTCAGGAGGCAAGTAACTCTTTGAGGCCAGGATCTAGATCTTATTCATAATGGACCCTCCTCCCAGACTGGCCCAATATTTGAAGTATAATAGATAGGCAATAAATGTCTGAATGAACATATTAGCGAATGCCTGAGTAAGAATGCTGGATTTATCTTTCACTATTAGGATAAAAAATCCATAATTTGAGAACAAAAAAAAAAATCCCTCGGGGCAGATATGTTGGATCAAACCAACTGACGAAAAATTTAAAAGTAAGAGAAACAGTAGAGAGAAGTTTCTAAGCCATTTTTCTTGGGGAAGGAGAGATAATCAGAAGAACCCTAGATTATGTGAATTATATTTAGTGAATCCTCAGCCAACTCTCTAATTTTGTAGCTAGCACATAATAAAGTGGAGGTTCCAGAATGTGTTTACAATTATATCTTGTTTTTAGAAATTTGGGTATGTTGTAGGCTAAGGCTGCTATGCCAAGGTGGGGAGATACATTAGGAGTCATGGTTTAGGAAAGCTCAAGTCAAAGTTACTGGTTGTGTGACATTAGACAAGCTACTTAAGCAAAGTCACTGTCTGTGGAGTACTTTCTATGTACACTGGGTTATAAGGTGTTTTTTTCCTGCATCATCTAATTTTGTTAATCCCTCTGAGCCTCTGTTTCCTTGTATGTAAAATGAGGATAATAAAATACCTCCCAGGGTATTTGTGAGGATAAAATGAGACAATGACTGTGACAGACCAGAATAACTTACATAATATATATCAAATACAGGGCCTTCTTTTCCTAACTATTATTGTATTACAAAAATACAAAATCAGTCTTAAAGGTACATGTTTACTTTCTATTTCTTCTACTGAAACAACGCCATTTGAAATGAATACTATAGAGAAAAAAATAGACATGACTCATGAATCATATGTTCTTTGGAACCTTAACCTGTCGTTCTCTTCATTTATCTCGTGAAGGAAATGAACCAAAGAAGGAAAAAGTCGAGGCAAGAGTGAGAGATGAAAAGTTACTCTAAGAAGAGCACAGCTAATTTCTAGAAAGCTTATCTGCAAATAATACAAACTGTTCAAGGTCTTTTTAAAGCATCTGCAAAAAAGACTGGAGTATGATTTGTAATGTATTCCCGTATTTTCGCCAAATTTTTCTTCTCTTCTGAGTCTAAGAAGCACATCATAAAAGCCTGGAAGCTTGTTCTGGGTGGGAGAAATTGGTCTATTGAAAAACAAGCCAACCTCATTCTAGGTCTCAAGGCTTGACAGTGTCATTTATGGAGTGACACAGTCACGCTGTTAATGACCAGAGACATTCCAGAGTTCATGACGGTTGTGTAACAACAACACTTCAAGGGTGGTTGCAGGCACGAGGCACACCGCCCCCGCCCAGCATGGTGAATGTGGCGGAACCACTCCCCCTGGAATGTGGCTGCGCTGAGGCCTACCTCCTCATCCCTCTGCCAGAGAGCGCTGGGGGCGGGAACTGGACAGACTGGCGGGGCGACTCTATTTTCAGGGAATGACAAATTGATGGCGCTGATTGGGTGAGAGTACGCACCCGCCTCCTGCTCAGCCTCTATAGACAACCTGTAGGGAGAGTTTGTTGGGGAGTGTCTTGTATGAGGAAGTGTGGTACAGTCACTGGAACCCAAACAACCTGCTAGCAGAGATGTCTGCGACCCAGGCTTGATGAGAAAATGTGAAGTGAGGGGCCTTCTCCTGCCCCAGGTTCCTACAATCACCAAATTGCTTGAGAGGACATTCCATTCCACTGAGAGACAGGAGACAAGATGGCAGCTCTAAATTACATGTGCAATAGCCCAGGAGGCTTGTAAACATTTAAGGAGTTGATTGTTATTTTCATTCCTGACTGGTTTAGTGGTGCAAATAACAAGTCCATAAACTGCTGAAGCCCAGCTGGAGTGCTGAGGACAGGCATTTGTGGGCAGGATCCTACCCAGAGATGAATATTCATGGCAGCACGAATCTGAACTGCTCCCCAAGCAGGTCAGCTGGCCCATGAACCTGAAACAGGCCTTGGTATGGAAATCAAGTTTATAGATTTAACCAAAGAAAACCACTCATGATTAGTGATCCAGAAATATCACTTTATAGTAGCTGGGGTGTGTGTGTGTGTGTGTGTGTGTGTGTGTGTGTGTGTGTGTGAGTGAGTGAGAGAGAGAAGGGGCTAAGGAGTTGCTCTTCAATGGGTATAGAATTTCCGCTTTGCAAGACGAAAAAAATTTGGAGCTCTGGCACAGCAATGTCCGTGTAGTTAACACACTCAGAAATGGTTAGGGCGCTAAATTTTATGTGTGTTTTGTTCATCACATTTTAAAAAGAAATGTCAGTACAGACATTTCTCACAACAGCTCACTCACAGCCAGCTGGACCCACCCTCTTTCTCCTTAGTCTTCCATCCCATCATCGATTGGGACAGGAACTGTGGATTCAGGTGCAGGCTTTCTTCAAACAACACTAGGGTCACCACGGCCATTCTTGGGGCATCCCAGAACCACGGAACTCTTGAAGTGAATGTTCTATCCTTTGTTTAATGAGCTCTTCCTGCATAGTCTCTAAATGATTAGGGACATAAAATGATAGACTTTGCTACTCCGAGGTTCGGAGAGTCCAGCCCTAGTGCGCTGTGTAGGCCAGAGAGAAAATCCTAATGATCTCTCCTCACCCCATTCTTCAGGACCCTCCTGACTGGCCCCCAACACCTCTACCCCCACAGGCACCAATGAAAGGGACTTTCCCTCTCTAACCACCAGGGTCTCCAGCGGTAAGCGAAGACAGTGACAAAAGACATGATGTGGTTTCTGCTCAGTTAGAAGCACAGGAAAAACTTTCAAACACCCCTTAGAAGGGAGATAAACCAAGTACGGAAGGAAGTCTGCACCTTCAGTACACGCTTTACCCTGCCCTATTTTTTTTTTTTTTTTGATCTTGCAGAAATCTATACCTCTCTGCCTGTCTTTTGGAGAAGCCCACCAAGTGCTCAAAGGCCTTCAACAGAACTCAGAGAGAGCGGGCATTGAGAGTCACTGCCAGCAAATCCCCACCTCCACTCTACTCTCGCAAGTTTCTCTCATGCAAACAAGATTTGGACTTGAATCCAAAAGATGCTTCTCTCATTTCTAAGTCATATAGCTAGTTTTTAAAGCTTCCTTCCTTCCTTTTCATTTTTTTCAGTCAATCCTCTTAACATACAATTCTTCAGGCTGTGGATGAACAGTAATACTTTATTACACTAAAGTTGGGGGAGGGGGTGAGACAGCTGTAACCTATCTTAGATGGGCTGGATGGTCTGCTTCAGATAATGTAATTTTCAGTCTGGAATCCATGTGTAGGTCAAAACTAGAGAAGACAAAAACTACCAATTTGAAGCAATAATGACTATAAATCTTAAAGAGTTGGTTGCAAAAACTGTGTAACAGGTGGGCATTCTGGAAATCTTCAGATAATTCTTAGAGGCACCATCCCTTTTCAGATTATATTGCCTGCAAATGAAAAGGTAGACCAGAGAGCTCTTTCTCAACTTTTATCTCTACCTCCAAATACATTGGTGAACTTCATATATGGGCAATATTTTTATGTGCACTTGAAGGAGAAAGTAGGTCCATTTATATACTTCTCTCCTGTGTAGGTTTTAAAAAGGAGTGAATTTAAGCACTTGATCCAAAATAGCATCTGAATTTTTGCAGTGGCTCAACGCCTTCTATGTGAGGATCGCTGTGCCCTTTGGCTATAGTCACCAGGTTTCTGAGGCGTGCTCTGATGGGGTGAAGTCACTCTGTGCCTTAGTTTCCTTTTTGGAACACTCTTGATTTGAGGCTGACACAGAACTACTGAAGACTCACACCCACCCTTCTGCTAGTGCACACAAAAACAACCTGGCACATTACTCAGGAGCTGGCCACCCCCGGAGTGACGGAAACCTTTCAGTAAAGGTACATCTGGAAGGAGTTTAGCTTCAGAGATGTGAGTGGTGATGTGGAGTTTGAAGTGGGATGAATTCAAAATAATGGCAGTTGAAGTTCTCCAAAACTCTCCATCTCCTCTTTTCTTTCCTGAAATGTCTGCAAAACTAGTTAAGAGTCAAGCTCCTGACAAGGCAAAAGACAGTAATTTGATGCTATAAAACTCTGCTGTTTTGGCAAGCCTGTCCTAAGTACAGACATCAGTGACTTGTGAAGGCCCTGCCCAGCCAGGCAATAGCAGCATTGTCTCATCTGCTAACTTGGGGAGCAGAGTCAGGAAGCTGCGACTTGGTTCCAGGCCCAGCGTGAACGTGTCAGGTAACCTGGGCATCGCTCCTGACCATTTATGCTTTGATCTTCCCATTTCTAAGATACTCAAAGCCCAACCCTGTCGACCTCCTTTATGAAAAAAACTCAAGGAAGAAAACAGGTTGCCTTGAACCTTCCAATAGGCATAAAGCCAAGCACCTCTTGCAGCAACAGCAAGAGCAGATACCAAGATCTGTGTGGGGCTTTGAGGAAAACCTCAACCCCATTGACTAGAGGTACAGAACTACAGTGTTACCATGGTTATTAAAAATGAAACAGATTTATTAAAATTGGACCTCATTCTTTGATTGTACAACCAGCTGTGTGCATGGGTTAGCTGCTCCATGGGTCACTTGGGTTAAAATGTTCCCCTCAGCTGGCTTACCTCCACCTCTAGAGCCCTGGCAGCTCACCTGCCTCATGGGAGACAGAGATGAAGGTGCACTCAGGGAGGGCAAGCACTCAGCAACACAGCACTCCCACACAAGTTTTCTTGGAATCTGTGACCACTTCCTTTCTGTTGAAGCAGGGAATTAAAAGTCAGCATCCTGGTGCACGTCCAAAATGGAAGTGTGTCCTACCATGGAATGAAAAGGGGAGCGACCCTGCAGATTGGGAATGGCCTGGACCCTGTGTCCCAGCCGGCCCTCGAGACACTTGGCCAGTCTCTGGTGAGTGCGTGAGCACTTCCATTCCTCACTCCTCTTCCTGCAGGCTCAGAGGGCGGGGTGACACTGGAAGAACTGGTTAACTTCCTAGTGCTCCCAGTTCTCCTTCAAGTAGGCAGGGGCGGAGGCAGCTTTGCTCTGATTGGCATTTTGTTGGCCAAGCCCAGAGCCCAGCTGTGTTCAGGAAAAGGGTGTTCTGTCGGCTCTTGGCTCTGAAGGCTCTTGTGTGTTAGAGGGGCACTGTGCCCCGTGGGAACACACCACCAGGAATGACAGGGAGTCTGACTATGAAATCGCATTCTCATTTTCTGGAAAAGGCAGAGGCAGACCAGTGGCTTTCAGCCTCATTAACTTCTGTCTATTTCTTCTTAGGGGAGTTTTGCTCACCTCCCTGGGCCCTCACTCCTCGATTTGCCTGTGTCTCCTCTGCCCTCAGAAGACATCGCCTGCTTTGTCATGTCAGCAGGTTGAAGAGATGGCCAAATCGTGGTTTTTTTGCGTTCAAGGCAGTAAATTGGCCCACACGCGTCTATGATGGAGGGTAATCACAATGAAACTGACACTCAAGTAGAAAACGGTGTCCGCCCACAGGAACTGCCCTGCACGGCGGCTGCAGCGAACGTTAAGAGTGGAGTCGCTGCTCAGGTCAGCCTCAGCTTCCATAAGCGTATGATTCAGTAATAACTGGAAGCACAATTGCTTTTTCACTCACTATTTTTTGACGGTTTATTCATAAAGCAATTTTTCACTTTTCACTTATTTTCAGCCCCTTTCACATCTATCTACTCACAGTTTCTGTCTTGGCTTAACCTTTCCTCTCTCCTCCTCCCTTTTCTGCTTCTTTTTTCTTTACTCCCCTTTTTAAACCTTGAACCGTTAAAACATTATTTAGGCCTCGATGGCTTTGCTAACCAAAATGTTTCCTTTCAACGTCTTCTTAGGTTCAGTTTATTAGGTTCTCTTCTCTTCTTTAGCTCACTAGATCTTTCCCAGTCTTCATTACAAGTGTGCCTTTGCTTTCAAAAAAGAAAGGGAAAAAGAAGGAAAAAACAAACAAACAACAAAACCCACTAAACTAAGCAGCCTAGATGGCCCTGTAGCAGAGATTTGATTTAAGTACAACCTGTTATTTCCATTAAAAGAATCTTGATTCCTTTCAGATGAGCATATTAATTCCTAGGGAAAGTTCATGGTTCTCACAAATTAGCAGGACTTTGTGAGTCCAATCTTTTTTTGCCAAAGGAAGCCACAATAGTTATTTCCATACAAGCCTGCCCCTCATTTCCATATTTTCTGACATCTGCTCTCTAAATTACAAATCTCTGCCTATAGCAACAATCAGAGTTCCAAGGAAAACAAGCCAAAAGGAAATAAGGGAAGATGATGGAATCTTAGAATATTAAGAGATGTAATGCTTCCATTGCTAGAAGACAACCAGGAATGACTCCTTTATTTTATGGATCAGGAAACTGAGGCCCAGGACTCAAGGAAGTTCCAGGATTTTGACAACAAATTTATCTCAGGGCTGAACTAGAACTAAAACCAAGTATGTAACCCCTCATCTGCTACCCGCCCCTCAGATCACTGCTCTTTCTACAAGAGCAGAAGCTTGCAACCACACTTCCCATCTTGGGTGCAGTTTTAGTCTTGGAGCCATGGAACGAGTTAAATCATTGCATTAATGATCCTTAGTTGGTTGGCCTCTCAGCCAACTCTCTCAGGTTGCTTTAGATGAATAGGGGAAGCAAGAAAGGGCTACTCAGAAAGGCCCACGGGGTGTCGCACTCCTTTGACTGTGTGGATGGGGGGCAGCACTCAAGGAGAGCAGAGCCGACGGAGGAGAGGAGGAGATGGTCCCTTCCCCTCCAGCTGGAGCTGCCAGCGCCGAGGGCACTACTAGTTGCAGGGTGCTGTGCAGAGTGCCAGTGCACGGTGAGAGTGGTGTCCTGTCTCACTGTCCACCCCTTTCAGGATCCCTGGGAAGAACTCAAATGTGGAATATATTTTCAAATATTTTACAATACAGCACATTTCATTTCATAGTTTTATAAACGCTTTCTCAGACCTAGACAAGCTCTCTCTCTATATGTATGTGTGTGTGTATTTATAGATACTATATATATGGTTACCTAGCAACATTAAGGAAACAGTAAGGAAATTTAAGTTCTCTACCAAAATCTGATAGCTATCTTATCCCCGGGTACCTCATCATTTCTAAGGTTGATAGAAATCTTTGAATTATAGATCTAGGAAGGACTCGCCAGAGAATCATCCTGTGCTTTCAAATAAGCTGACTCCTGTCTAAGCCCTCCCAGGAAGGGGACACTACTCCCTCCCGTGCGTGGAAAGGAACCCATTGTGTTACAAGCCCTAAAGACAGACATTAGTCTTTGTGATTTATCCCGCGTCCCTTCTGCTATGGTTTAATTTCATTTCCTTTGCTCTGCGTCTCATCCTAATGGAGAACAGCTGCTTGCCATCACCCACAGGTGAATCCTTCAGATACCTAAAGGGGAGCTCTACCGCAATTCCCAAAGAACAAATCCCCTTTGTTAATATGATGAAGAATTTCTTACCAGAATTACCTATTGGTATTTATCTGTCACTTCCTTTTTCTTTCTTGATGGGGGTAGGAGAAAGCTACACTGTGACTACATTCACATTCATGCTAAACAAAGCTTCTATCTTAAGCTCAGATAGAAGGAAATGCATATATGGCCGACTCTGGTTCATTATTGGTCAAACCTGGAAGGAAAAGAGAACTAGGAGAGAACTTGTTAGTTTATAGTATGCTATACAAACTGGGCTTGAAGAATATTTGCATAAATCAGGTTAAAATAACTTTTTGGAATCTTGGCGTGTTTTGTCTGAATTACATGATTAAGACTATATTGAGATTAACATTACTTTTCACTTAAGGAGCAGCTGCCAGCAGTACTCGAAGCAAATGGACTTGAGGGTTCTAAGGACTTGAAGCTGAAAAGGATGTGATGGAAAGCTTATCTATGTGTTTGTAACATTTCTTGCAACTGCTGTATATTTAGAACAACAAAAAGGTAGCCAGTGATCTGATTTCTCTGGCCAAAAATGATAATGAGATGGCCATATCACAGACAAATAACATGGTCTCCTAAAGGAAGTATCTCCTCAAGGTATCTTCTTGATTGGTTCAGTGATTGCATTCTATCTAACTTCTCTCCTATTCGTTATTCTTTTTGGTTGTCACCTTTATGGTGAAAGGCCTTCCTTTCTAGAACCAAATTATCCTTAAGGCCTGATTTTAGATGAGAAATTCTCTTTCATATGCCTGTAATTACTTTGATTTCTCTGCTCTGGCCTTCTCCCATTATCTCCTTTTTTTTTAAAAGGTAACACACACACACACACACACACACACACACACACACACACAAAATTAAGCTCACTTATACAAACATAAGGTCCTAAACTGGTTTCCCATCCCCCAAGGGGGTGGTGTGGAATCAGGAAATGTGCCCATAAACTCCCATGGAAACACATATTCTATATATTGCCTTATAGTGGGGAATGGAATACATCAATTCTAAAAAGTTTTTATTTCAGGAAACTCAGGTAAAAGATGGCTTCTTTAGTCTTGCCTTGCCCTACAAACAGCTGCATGAATCCTGGTTCCAACAGTGTGGATGTGGCCTGGGTGGACTTAGCCTCCTCGTGAATATTATCTTTTCATGTAATGTTTCATTAAACAGCTAAGTCCGCAAGTGTTCCAAGATATATAACTCTGAAGAAAAAAAGATAGGCTTTGCCAAGTAAAGAAGTATGATTTATGATAGTAACTGCTACACTCTGGATCTTATTGGGCTTTGTTTTGAAAAATTATTACCATAATCGTCCGTAGAATTTAGTAGTGCAACCAGCACTATTTGGCACGTTTATGACAGTAGGGTTCTGGTTTTCTTAACTCTACAGTTACATGTTGGCAATGTTTCAAATTCTTGGCACAGATGTTTAAGTGAATATAAAGAAGAAACTTAAAAAAAAAATCAGGCAGTTGTGAGTGTCCAAATGTAAGAAGGAGCATTATTTTCCTAACATGAAGCTAGCATGGGCATACAACTATGGACTTGGTAATGAATGACAGGGCAGCATGAAGACCACTTGCAAAGGGCTTTTAGATTTTGTTCACCGAGGGTACTATTAACATCCACCTATTCACATCTACCAAGGGAGACTCAAATTTGTGCCTTGACATGGGTTGGTTTCTGGAGCATCAATGGACAAGCATGTAGACCTGTTCCCACCGCGTGACCCTTGGAACGCATGACCATACCACCCTGTGGGTTTCCATGTCCCGATTCTGACAAAACAAAAACCTTGTCAAATTTCATTTTAAATGCACAAGTGGCAAATCTGCCTTCTCAGATAAAATGTGAAGGGAGAAATGTAGTATGCGATGTAAGGCAGAAGACAGTGCAGAAGCACTAAAATCTGTATTCCATGTAGAATGCTCAGCACTAACAAAGCTGGTGGGCAATGTTCCTCAACTTAGCTCTTCAGGGTTCATCAACCATGAAGGGGCTGGACAGACAGACACACACATGCACACACACAAGCACAGGCACAGGGCTAGAAAGTCATTTCTGGAATCAATCCAAGTCTTCCTTACCTCCCCAACACCCCATATTCACCAAATAAACAGAAATCTAGCAAAAGCAAAAAAATCTCCCCCCACTTACGGCCTAATGCTTGAAATGCTTTTCATAGAAATGCTTTTATAGCTCATAATTAAAGATCTTACACTGTTGAGTTAGGCAAGAAGCAACAGATAAACACTGTTAAACCACTCACTAGTCCTCAATGGTGGTAAAGGGTCAGGAACCAAGGAGTTACAGCTGCATATGGGGGAGGGTTGAGGGGAGAGAAGGACATTGTGTCAAGTTCTGGATTTGGTTTGGGCCCACCCTTACCCTGTGGTTAAGATGTCGCTCTTTGGCCTTTCACTCAAGACATTAGACAAGTATTGGTAAAGCATGAACATTTATATTTAATTTACATTTTCACAATTTGCACATAAATAACAATGTAAACCAGTACGTAAACATAAGATAGTCTGTTGTTCTAGCAAAGTAAAAAGCCAATAACTTTGGTCAGTTTTAACTTTGAGTAGAAGGAAAAAAAAATAAAACCACTGTTGATTGTGGGCTCAAAATTCACATGTAAGAGGCCTAAGAGGGAGAGTCAGACAGTACAGAGAAGCAGTAAGTCAAGCCACTGACTTCTCAACTCTAAGAAAGCACTAAAGAAAAAGAATAAGTGGCTGGGAACAGAAAGTACACCGAGTCAGTCTCAGAGTGTGATGCTCTAGTTTGCTGCAGTTAAGGATCGTGTTTATCAAACACCGATACATTTAAAAAATTGTCAGTTTTGCTGCTTATAGGAACAGATCAGTAAGGCTCTTGGTTTCCCTGGATTATCCTAAATTTGTTGTTCTTTTTTGCAGGTTGACATTAGCTGCCATGAACAAAATGGTGAACATATTCTTCTAGACTGATTAGTGATGCATCATTCACTTAGGAGAGGAGGGAGAGGAAGAGAGAACAGTTATTGGTGGTCACAGGAGCAATAATAGGATTTTTATTTCTGTGACTTGGGTGTGATCAGAATGTGACAAAACAAAGTCATCTTAGCTTGTCTTTAACAGTGAAAAGCAATGCTCTTTTCTCCCTGGTTGTTATGCACTGTCCACCTTTGCACCAAGATTTCAGGGTCTGTTAGAACAGCAAAGGGGTGCCCCAGGTCACCAATATGATTGTGAGGTCAGCAAGTGTTAAGCAAAGTCTCAGAAAGGGTTTGATTTTTCTTTTGCCTTGGAAAAGTAGGCTCCTTTACATGGTTTGGCTCACAATTTAAGTGGTTATAAATATATTATATATACACATGGTATAGTGGTATAAATAGATTTATAAATATACATCATTCTTTGCTACACCTTGAATGCCTACATGTAATCTTTGGGCTTAGCAGAATGAAAGATAGATGGAACACATTCTATCTTTCTGGAGCATACCTTTCTCCTGTAGAGTAGCAAATCACTAGATAAAACATTTCCTGCACTACTGGACACACTCAGTGAGGTAATTGTTGTTGAACAAACTTTGCAATGCCCATTCATCTTTAATTAAATTAACCATAAAATGTAAAAACACAAATACTGAGGAAAATCTGAGTTTTACAGAAAAAATACAATTGATGTGTTGGGGATAGGAATGTTCATTACCCGCTTTAACCCTAAGACAATGAGAATACCCGTTTTTCAGTTTTTCTGTTTTTAAAGTGTGGCCTGAGCCTAATCTACCTCAAATCCTTCCTGGTAGAGCACCATGTCTGTGCAATTTTGACATAACAACAACAACAACAAAAAAACCAACAACAAATGCAACACCCAAACTCAAGCCCCCAATCCTCACACACACACAAAACCACGTATGCTTCGGGGAATGTTTCGCAGTGGTTTTTAAACATGGCATTTTGTCTTCTTCACATTTTCAGATAATACATTGGGAAACAAAAGTCGTGTGGCCTCTCTGAATGGTCACGTGACTTTTGTGGGTGACCCTGTTTTTTTGGAGAAGGAGACAGGCTGGCAAAGTCTTGTCTCCTTTCTGGTAAATCAGTGGCTAGGGGGTAAATCTGAGCTCTCTACATAAACAGACAAGACTCCCTTTCTTGTGCCTCCTAGTGAAGCTCTCATTGGGCAATTCTGCACGCATACCCCAAGGCATACAGTGCCGTTCAAATGATACTGGTATGATCCTACGAATTAACACATCAACTGTCTGACTTTGGCAATACCAAAACCTCATTTTCAAACCATTATTATAGAGGGAGGTCGACTGAAGTTAATATTTGCTCACTAAACCTTAGTAAATTTTAGGTACTTAGATGTGCAGAAATTATCTACAAAGAAGGCTAAAAGACAAAAATATAACATTTAAACTCAAATTAGAAGAAATTTTTCCAGTCATTGTAAACTTTTTTAATTATTGCTATTTGAATGATAAATTGTATAATAAATTATGAAGGATTATCATTGAAAAAATAATTATGGCTAGGCAATAGTCTTAGTAATGGGAAGGCTATGCAAACATATCCACACAAATATTCAAAATACACAGGTTCAAATACATAGGTGGGGTTGTAAATAAGTATATATAATATGTATATATATTGTCTTTGCCTCATTAATACCCTGAGATTTCAGTAACTTTGGAGTTCCTTCTTCAATTCCAGAGAGGTGAGAGAAAGCCATTTGCTGGCAGGAGATCTCTGCAGCACGGGAAGTATGTACAATTTGCTACAGGCCCCTGCCTTGCCAAGTCATAAGTTAAGAAACAAAACAAACACTTTGTTTTCTGAAAATCTTAAGGATCCATTGGTTCGACTGTTTCTTGTTTGACCTTTACAGGTACCAGAGGTAGTGGGTTGCTGTGAGGCAACTTGATGAGGGACGGGTCTGATGACTCATAAAGGCTACACCCTGAGAGGAGTCCATTCCCCATGTTTCTTTGCAAAGACACTTTCAGGCCAGTTTCTTCTTTCTCTTTTCTGACCACAGCCAGAATTTCTTTCTCCACCACGGAGGTCACATCGATGTTGTCCTCCACGTCCTCCAGCCGGTCAGCATTGTCGCTGATGTCAAACTTCTCGATCTCCTCGTTGATCCGGGTCAGGTCCTCCAAAGGCAGCCCGGTGGACGGGGCCACAGGACAGTTTCCCTTCAGGTGGACTTTGAGGCTGCAGAGATGGATGTAGCTTTTGTGGCAATGGGCGCACTTGTGGGGCCGCTCCCGGGTATGTAGGCGCTTGTGGAGTTTCAGGTGCACAAACTGGGTGAACTTGGCGGGGCACACCTTGCACTGGTAAGGCTTCTCTCCTGAGTGGAGTCGCAGGTGGGTCTTGAGATTGCTGGTGCTGCTAAATCGCTTGTGGCAAACCTACAGCATGGGAAGAGGGCAGAGAAGGGAGAGGGGAAGACCAGAAGATTAAGAGTTGCCGATGGGAAGGGCAGGCTTACAAAGTGACGCCCAGCAACCCGGGAGGTGAGAAGCCTCCCTGTGGCACCCACAGAGTGGCATTAAGCAAACAGGGCGATGCTGGCACATTGCACATGAGGTGGTGTTTATTTCCCCTACCATTTTCCACCCACTGGAAGCTGGCTGTGTCATCATCTCAGCTCATCAGCAGGGACAGGGCTGTCAGCCCATGGCAGGGTGGAATTCTTTTGCAGGATTAAACCATGGGCTGTATGACATGAAAGGCACATTCTACAAAGGTGCAAAGTTCTACCCAGAAACTACTGCCCACCTGGCATTCATGTGGCTTTTCTCCCGTGTGTACCAGGTAGTGTTTCTGCAGGTGGGCAAGCTGAGTGAAGCCCTTGTTGCAGGTCTGACATTTGAAAGGCCGTTCTCCACTGTGCACTCTGAGGTGGACCTGGGAAGAAGCCACAAGAGTTAGTTCTGCTCTCAGTCGGTGGAAGAATGAGCATTTCTGTTCAAAGAGCCCAGGCATTTATGATGCAGCATGAAAGATAAAGTATTCAACAGAACAAGTGAAGTGCCGATGTTTCCAGAATACTTGTTTTGTTTGAGCTAAAGGAACAAAAATCACAAGCTAGCAGGAACTTGAAATTGATCTCTTTGCCCAAACCCCATGTTTGTATTAATTAGAAGAAATGCAGGAGAGGGGAAGTAATTTGTCCAAGGCCACACAGCCTGAGGTGGCAAAGGCAAAGGCAAAGGCACACAGACTGCTCCCAGCTTGGGTCTCACCCCCACTGAAGATGAGCTTTATAACCCAAGGAAAGCCAGCTAACTGCAAACATGTGGACGCGCACACATGCACAGGCACGAGTGGACGAGCAGACTCTGCTCTTTTCCAACCTACCTTCAGATTCGAGAGCTGGCCAAAAGTCTTGGCGCAAACGTTGCATTCATATTTAATCTTGCCATTCTGCTTCTTCAGGGGGTAGGGCAGCGTCTTGTAGCCAGTCATGTTTCTTTTGTTTTTAATGAGATTCATGGCTTCATCACTGCTGGGGGCTGCCATCGCTGCTGAGGTAGCTTTGGGTTGCACCACGTGTTCCGATGTGGCGGCTGTGCCTGCAGTCGGGGACCCGCTCGTGGGGCTGCACACCTTGTCCTTCATGCTAACCGCAGCCCCAGTGAGGGAGAAGGCACTGTGGGGCGCGGGGACAAGCACCTCTCTGGGATGTTCAGGCTGAAGCAACCTCCGGGCTCCATCGGAGGGCAGTGAGCTCGGGAGAGAAGCTGGGCTGAGCATGGGGTGAGGCAGGTTGCCCCCACCCAGGAGGTTACTGTACACAGGGTACAACCTTGGATAGAGGCCGAAGTTGTTGATGCCACTGATGTTGCCCATGGAGCTGAGGCCATTACAGTTCATGCCATAGGGGGGTAGAAGGAACTTGGGGTAGTGAGCGTTGTAGGAGGGGATGAAGGCCGGGGGGAGGTGGTGGGGAGGTGTGTAGCCCGGGTAAGAGCCCAAACCTTCGGTGCCATAGGGCCCGTTCAAGTAGGCATAAGAGTCCCTGTGTTCTTGAGAGCCAGGAGCCAGAGGTGACACTGTGTTCCCTGGGCTGCTGTGAGGACTGGAGCTTTTGAGGCTTTGGTCTGGGCTGCTTCTTGCTGAGGGGCTTGGTGTTGTGGAGGATGGAATGGGGGAGTGAGTGATGTAAGTCGGCCTCTCTATCCCATAGGACAGGGAAGCTTTCAAAAAGTCTTCTGGTAGCGGGGCCCGGATGGGGTAAACAACCCGGGGGTAGAAGGGCATTTCGGGGCTCCCATTTTTTCTGAAGTCATCCATGTCCTTTTCTGAAGTGATAGGTGAAATGTTCGAACGGTAGAAGTCCTTTCCTTTGGAGGGGTTGGAGTCCAACTTTAGGATTTCTTTCACACTGTACTCTCTCTTTGGGACAGTCTTTGGACAAAGCTCGTTCTTCTCAATGTCCTGCTGCTTTGGATTGCTCTGCGTTTGTGCTGAAATAAAGAAAGGTGATTACTCAGAGGGATATAGAGAACTGAACTGAAATTGTGACAGTTGCTCTCTCCTTGAGAACCTGAGCACAGCTGGCCTCGGGTCAGAGACACCTGGCTTCTCACCCTCCTCTCACTCTAGAGGGCTCTGGGCCACTCACTCAAAAACACCGCTCCATTTCCTTCTCAGCAAAGCAGGGACAACAGCAGCAGCACCGTTTGGACTGCTTAGTTTCATTAGTAAAAAGCTTCTGATAGAAAAGTGCTGTTCAAGCTGTAACAGAAGAGCTTCCATTAAAAATGGGGTGGAAAAATGCTGGGGTGGGAGTGTCATGGGTTAATAAAAGTCATTCCGATGTTCACAGTACCTAAAGGAAATCAGCACACTCTGTGAAGCTGATGTGAAAGATTAAGACTCATTTCAAGTAATAAACAGTCATCAATTTTCACCTTGATTCGTGTTTAATATGAACTTGATAAAAGAAAAAAAAGTTTGAAACCCTGTTTAAACTGCCTATGACAAGTAGACTGGCAAGCGAGGAGGATGCCACCCGCTGCCTTCGATTTGCTGACAACACAAGAATTTCACCAAGGCGTTTTGTCTGGTCCAAACAGGCTCCCAGCAAGGCTATCCCCTGGAATCACAAGGCGTGACCTAGCCACCTCTGCCAAACCACAACAGGCACTTCCCCAGCCAGTTCAATTACTTAGAGCACCAAAGAAAACAGGCAGCTAAGATGAAAGCATTTGTTCCCAAAGATGGCATATTATTCAGGAATAGCAGCAAGGAGGGGGACAGCTCCCATTCTCCAGGCTCTGCCAAGCCTGCCCCTCCCAACACACAGAACGAATGATGCCTTCAGGAAAACACCAGTCAGAGCAGGATAAGCCAAACCTCCCTGCTCAGTCTTCCCTGGAAATCAAAAAGAAAAACTGCTGCTTAGTGGAGTTCTGGTTATTGCAAGTGAGCATTCCCTCCCATACAAATAATCTCGGTTGAAGGCATCAGCTGGGAGCGTGAGTAAAGCCACCTTCAGAGACTGACAGCACTTGGCATTAGCAGAGGACGGTTCAGGGCAATATGCTGGAATTTCTGTAAAACTATCATTCATCATTGTAAAAAAAAAAAAAAAAGAGTCCCCATTCTATTTAGGAGAGAAAGAACTCTAGGCTTGATATGTGATAGGTCTAGAAATGAACTCCATGGAACACTAGATTCTGAACTCTTCAAATCCATTCTCTAGGCTGACAGGCTTGAGGGATTCAATTCCAGTTTGAGAGCCCCTCAGAGAATGTTTTCTCTTTCTAGTTGTTATCAGCTATTCCCGGGTGAGCCAGCAGCACCAGAATAAACACAGCAACACACTATGAGGGAAGACGCTGATGGGGCAGTGATGGAAAGCTCATTGAGGGTGCGGGATTTCTGAAGCCACGAAACCAAAATAAATATCCCCTATCAGGCCAATATCAGTCTTTCAATGAGGCCCAGCAGGCAGGAAGTTCAAATTGTCACTTTTGTTTTTTAAAGCTGAAATGCTAAAGGAAGAGAGACAACTAAGTAGGAAAACTGATAGGCAAGGCATCTTACAGCTACAGGAAGGAATTTTATGGAGGTGAAAAAGAATAATGTGGAGACACCCACATAGGTTCACATTTTTAAAAAAATGCCACCAAACAGAATGAAAACAAAGAAGCTTCACTGTCATAACTTTCTGACATTTTATGTAGCAAATTATCTGCGTCTCATAATTCTTCCAGTGGCTTCTTGGCATAGAGGAAATTCACAATAAAAGTTTGTTATCTCTATGTCTGCATAAAAATAAATTTATCTCTCCAAAACTTTTCTCGAGGGACGCGTCAGCCCCCCTTAAGATGTTCAAGGATGGAAATTGGAGTCTATATGAAGGTACATTTTAAAAAATCATCCTTCAGCAGCTGAGTAATCAGTAGAGCTGGTGTCATTTCTGACTCTCCCACTCAGCAGCAGCTTGAGTTAACATGAAAAAGAAAATCAAGATCTGTTTTTGTTCTTAAATCTTAAATGGCTGTAGGCGGCAGACGGAGTCATTTCAAGAGTGAACTGCTTCTAAAGGCTCTGAATGGCTTAATTATGCCGACTCACATTTTCGATCTATAATAAGAACTCCCAAGACTACAAGAAAGAACCTAGAAGTTCTGCAGTAGGCAAAACAAAGTCTGTTTTCAACTGAAACTGAGAAAGCAGATTAACATTTAGAAGTCTATAATTTGGTCAACTGTTTTCTAGATGGGTTAGTTAGATAGATAGAAAAAAAAATACCAAAAATCTTGGGAGGGGTAGGAGTTAAGCTCAATAGTTCTTACTCCTTTTCTCTGTTTTTTAAAACTGCCAATTGGAGGTTTTCTGGCTACTTATTTTTCGTTCCCTCTGTTTGCTTCGAGTCTCTTCTCAAAACTCTACCAGTGAGCCACCACTACCACTGAAAGCCCTCCTGGAGATTCTGGCACAGACCTCTGTTGTGCTTTAAGCACAGAAACCCAATACAACTCATTTGAAGACACCAGATCCCTATTAGGACTGATGAAACAGTGGAAATTTTCCTGATCAGAGTGTCAATCATCAGTTACCACACCTAAGACAACTGGTTTCACAACTGGCAGCAGGAGTCTTGGCTTAATATCACTGGTTATTGTTAACTCTCATTCTTCACTATCAATATTGGACAATGAAAGGGTACCTAAAAGTGGTACCCTTTCGAAAAAATTTGGCAAAAATAAAAAGGAATATTTGAAGGGGTAAAGTATTTCACAGTAAACATGAAAGTTGCTTATGAACACAAGAATAAGCATTTAAATTTTAAAATAATGTGCAAAGTCTAGTTAGTGACTCAAAATGCCAAGCCTTTGAAATCTTTCTTTGATTGGCAGAGGGAGAGGGAAGTACATGAAGAGTTCTTCGTGGCTGGTGCTAAATCACTGGGATTATGGCTTAAAAAAAAAAAATCAAAGACTTTCTCTCAATCCATGAATAAGCTCAAGGAATGTAAGGAGACCCTCAGGAGGAAGTGACTTGCTATTATACTAAGAAAGTTAGGAAGACTAGCTCCTCTTTCCATGAGATGCACTGATGGAATATAAATTATGTTTTACCACTAGGCCCTGAGTGCTGGGCCTGGCATATACACATGTGGAAATAGGCACGAGGGATATGACAGAGACACTTGGGAGAGCTGAAGAGATGAGGGACTAGAGACATCACCTTTGGCCTGATTATACCCACATGTTATGCTGGAAGTCAGTTTGTTTTTAAGCACTCTAAGACTTTCTGAAGCTCCAGGGTGCACAATGCGCACACACGCGTGTGTGTTTGTGTTTGTGTGTGTGTGTGTGTGTGTGTATGTGGATATGTTAAGGAACATAAACACAAATCTTAAAATGTGATCCTATGGAGGAGGTCCTCAAGATTTCAAAGCCCCAGAGTTTCAGAACACTACAGATCCAGTTTTGAGATTACTGGAAGTCCAAGTAAACTAGATAGTGGGACAAGTAACAAACAGTTAAAGAGTTGGATTATACCTGACCAGGATAAGTAATTGGTTGTATTAATTGGTCCTAAAGTTTAAGTCAAAATTCTGTTTTATTTTAGCAGTAACTTTCGTTCCAAATATCTCAAAGGTAAAAATGTGAGCTGAAACAAATTAAACATTCAGTTAAAGCTAATGGGCTCGCCTACCAATGATGAATAAATCTAATATCTGGCAATTCTTTGTCCTATTCTTGCAATTTCTCCGTTAAGTTTGAAAGGGTAGTACAACAAAAAGTTATGAAACTTTCAGAATTTAGATGCTGACACTTTTAAACCCAAAGGAGCTCATTTACAAATCTGCTTTGAAACTTAGCATCCTAAGTGAAACATACCATCATAGTCACAACCGGTTAGAATTTTATCAGTAGTTCTTGAATCATTCACAGAAATCACCTGAGAATGACTAAAATACAACAGCCCTTTACAGAAAGGTCATGACAGAAGAAATAAAAAAGTAAAAGCTTATAAACATCAGGAACTGAGAATTTGTTAAGATAAAGTGATAGGTGGCTACCGTAACACTGATCAGATCAGATAATTGGGTTTTTACCATAAGGAAGGAAGCTGAGATCTAAAATCTTTCAAAGTATTATCCATTTAGAATAATATTTAAAAATTGTAACTGAGTTTTTCTAGAACTAATCTGTTAATGTTCACATCAGACATATCTTCACCAAATGTGTATCTCTCCAATATGCCAATGCACATTCTAAGCATTGATAAATTACCACAAACAAGGGGCTATTCCTTGCAAATTTGGCATGTCAGGGCCAATTCCTTTCCTGTCCCCTTTAGGATAGATTAGAATTAGACATAGACTTCTTCCTGTAACCTTCTGAATTATATATACTCAAAGTAGGTCTTAATGTTTTTTAAATCATCGAGTTTCATCACAGGGAATGGGGACTAAAAAGAATCATTTCCCTCTTCCTAGCCCCTTGTTGAAGCCACCTACTAGGCCCCAAGAGATGAAGCCATATAATTAAACAACATGTTATTAGCTCATAGGGGGCAGAACTGACATTACTGGCATTTTTTATTTTTTGTTCTGTAATCCACTTACTGAGATTCATCATTGTCAGCTCTCCCGGATAAGGGTAGTGAAGCCTTTCTGCAAAGTCCCGACAATACCACACAAGAAGCTCCTGGTTGGCAGGGATGGGCTTAATGGTGTAGAAGTAGATGTTCATCCCGTTCTGACACGCAGCCAGGTTTTGCTCCCGGGCAGAGTGTGCAGGATTCACATAGCGCATCCAGTTGCTTTTCTCCTCATTAAAGCCATCGATGAAGTGGTGAAGTTCCCCTCTGGAATAGATCTGTCCGAAAGAGCAGACAGACATGTCAAGGAAAGTCAGCCCCAAAGCAATGGAAAGCTCCTCCCCGCACCTCTGAGAATAAACACAGCAAGTAAGGTGTTGTGATTTCTGGTCTCTTAATGCCTAGTTAGAAAAAGAAATTGGTTTAGCCAGAATAGTTTTTAATCACCAGAAATAAGGATGGAAACATGTTAGGCACGGTTTGTCAATTACCTTTTCCATTTCAATCTTATGGTCTTTTCACATTGGCAGAGGAAAAACAACAGAAGAATGAAACACAAAATTTCATTTAAGGAGGTGCCTCAGATGGACTACACCACCATAGTCTGTGGCTTTGCTACAGCAGTGAACAGTGAATGGGCGATGCTACTGACTTCAGTTCTGATTCTGCTGACTTTTAATGCTTTGAGTCACTGGGTAGAAGACCAAGTCAACTGAATGCGTCAAACTGAGTCTCTCAACTTTTTCTATGGCCTCTGTACTTGCCGTTTCCTACACCCCCGCCCAAGGCTTAAACTATGCAAACATCCTCCACCCCCAACCCTCCAAGTCCTAAAGTAACACTTGATCATATGAATACTTGGAACCTTGCCTTTTTGTGGAAACACTGGGTGGGGCAAAGGTGAACCTCACCTGCCATAACAAAGTGAACAATGGGACAGAAGCCAGGATTTGACAGTCTACTGAGAAGTCACTTTTCCTCTTGATAAACATGTTCAGCCTTGCTCTTTTCTTTCAAGCCAAAGAGGGTAGAGGGAGCCCATCCGCTTATCTGGGAGGTTGGCTGAGACACCACTCACAGAATTATAGGCATGTGTTTTTGGAAAAAGACCAGGAAGAAACAATGTTGTTCTTTTAAAGGCAAGGCAAACTTTGAAGAATTCAAGTTTTGCCCACAGTAATACTACTTCTGGTGAACAGATGCATTCTGGCCACATGGTTAAAAGGCAGATGTAAGAATAAGAAACATCAAAATATACACATTCTTACTGAAACTCCCTGATAAACAAACTCCTGATCCTTCCACATAAAGTGTCACTCCCCCCCTCTTTTTAAGAAGTACCATCTTTTCCTCAGACTTAGAAATTTCCCTATATATATAGATATATAATTAATACCTGGTAATCTGCAACTTGTAGTCTTCCAGTCGTGGGGCACTGCTGGGAGCAGAAATTCTGCTCTAAATGGACAGCAGGTTATTGCTTTGTTCTTAGTCACATACTGACAATGTCACCCTGTCAATCGTTTCGGTATTTCACTCAAAGGTTATCAGAGACAAAAAGGAACTCTGTCCCTTTAATATAGGCAGTAAACACCAGAATCACTTTCTTTTAAGAGTAACTTCCTGTAAATTGTGAAGGGGGAAATACATGTGGCTTCATCAAAGCATCTTGAGAGCTTTTGCGGTGTGTTTTGTTAAGAGAAAATGGAACAAGGCTGGGTGAATTCTGCTATCAAGAGGGGTTTTCAAGTTTGTTTACTCTGATGTGCAAACTTCCAGGAACATGGGGTTCCATCGCTCTTGCACTCTTCGCTGGGCGGAAACTGCTTTCTAAAGCTATGGGTATGTTGATTCCAGTCAGCCTTCCACGGGCTACAATTTACTGTATCCTCATTTAAAAACAGAAATGTCGATGCCATGAAGTCACACACACACACACACACACACACACACCCACAAGAAAATAAAATAATGCATACGTCAAGTGAATACTGCTCCCTATCACCTCGCTACATTTCCATACATTATCAAGAAGATTAAAAACGTGCTGACTCATAGTACAGTTACAAGAAATGTCACTGGTTTCTCAACTTGAACATCCCTTCTCTTCTTTGACTGTGTAATTTGCATGAAACTTTTTCTTTCCTCACAACAGATGTTCATATTCCTGCCAGCAAAATCAGGATGCTTTTAACAACATGTGGGAAGTTATCTCCTACAATATCCTTTGCATGTGAAAGACTGGTTCAAATAAATCCTCCCAAAGAAAGCATTTCAGTTACTTAGAGTGAATCTTTAGTGAACCAGGGAACTGGGTGAGTAAATGGGAAGCTCTTCTTGCCCTTTTTTTCCCCCCAAAATGAAGAGGCATTAAGGAGATTCATGCTGGATTGTCTTAATTTAGACCTTTGACTCCAAGAATTATACACCTCTCTGACTTGCTCCTAAGTGGACTTTACTGGCAACAAAGGCAAACACACTTACATTTTGGCCATTATAGTCATGTAGTAAATGTATTTCAAAAGAGAAATTATTAAAAATTGTGAGCATACAATTCTTGGTGAGCAATTCTCAGTGCTCTCTTTTGTTTGGAAAATAGTAAGTTAAATTTCTAAAAACACAGAATCTTCTACCTGGGAAACAGTTTCTGATGGCCCCCAAATAGATTTTATAAATATACTTGTCCAGAAGACATAGTACTCCAGGAAAAAATGGCCAAAGGAAGTGGAATTAAATTTTCGTTGTTATTGTCTCACACGACTATAAGCATTTCCCTTCTGGAAGTAATCTACATGTTATCAAATCCAGTGTTTTTACAATGCAGACACATCCAAAAAGGACTAGTTAGGGCTAATTCTATGGTCCATCTCCATTCCCCTAGCACCACCTTCCACCTATCCTTTCTTAATGGCATTTCTTTTCAAGATAATTCATTTATGATTACTCTTCTTTCCATTCAGTTAAAGTTAACTCAGCAAGAAATCAAGAAGGGGTGAAATCTAAGGCTTGGTGACTCATTACTACTTCCTAGCAGAGAAATGCAAATGAACCTACTCTTGAAGCAAGCAGCAAACTGTTTCCTTTCATCACAAAGGGGCTAATGAATTGCAAAAATTAAGATTCACATAGTTCCTATCTCTACCACTAACCAATGACAAGCCATGTCTCCAGGGCTCCTTAGCCTGTTTTATCACATTTGCTCAAAATTCCCTGTGTCCCTGGGGGCCCTGAATGTTTGTGGTGACTCCAGTACAGGTTGAAAAAAGGAAGTGACCCAGCAATTCTAACTCCATTTTTGTTCTTATCCTTAATGAATCTGGAAAGTTTTCCTTACTTACCCGCCAAAAGTATTTCCTGCTGGCGTTCTTGGGAACTGTATCACTGGTGTAGATTTCACCTATTAGAGGTCCGAAACGTGTTCCCTTTGGTATGTATTCTTTACTCACTACTCCAATAACCTAAAGTGGATAAAAAATGAAACAATTACTTTAGTGGTAAAATAGTAATCAATTACTTAATTTCAATGAACTGAATTGTCAAGTGGTAATAAAGCCAACAATAACGAAATTATGATATGAAGAGCAGGCATTAGCAGTGCCGACATCGTCAGAAGGAAGCTTCTACTTAAGGGAAGACCATCTTTTAAACTCTGGGGTCATAAACAAATAATCAAGCATTAAAATAGTCTAAGGGATTATTCTTCAGTGACTGAGTGTTCCTTTATTTTCAGTAATACCTTTTATGCTCTAAGACCAGAGAGGGTAATCATTCTGTTTTAGAATGAGACTCAGATACTGCAGAATTAGATAGTTATGATTAGACCATTTCAGTATGCTCAGAATTTTCTATTTCTCCTTCTCCCTTAAACCATAAACACAGTGTGCTTGAGGGGAATAAAATAGTTTTAACTTCAAAAATCAAAATTATGTTCTTTGGTTATTCCACAAAGGCCCAAGGAACCAGAAACCAAACACATTATATATTTTTTCATTCCAGATGAGGTTTCCCCACCCCCAATAGGTTATAAGTTCTCTTTAATGAAAGAAAGATTTTTCAAGTAACTGTTCTTCTCTAGCATCTTTTACTCAACAGTAGACAGGAATCCTCCTTTGAAATGGAATTATACTAAGGAAAGCTGTGGGTTCTAAGATATGATGAAAGGACCTTAGGCTGGATGTATCTCACATTTTGATATTGTAGGGCCTTGCTAAAGAAACATGTTAACTAATCAGTTCCTCCTTGATCGTAAATTTTTTAAGGGGGAGGGGGAGTGTGAAAAAAAATCAACCACGAATCAGGAAGCAATTCATCATTATTCAAAAGAACTCCTCTGTAAGTAGTCCTTTACATCATTTCACAGCTATAGTTCTGTTTTTATTTTTATATCCTTGCTTTGCTATTTTAATTTTCTTCTTGTCCAAAACAGCCTATAAATTACTTACTGAACACTTTATTGAAATGGATCAAGAGGGGATAAAAGATACATATTTCCAGTTTTTATTTTCCTTGGTGGCTCCTGTGTAATTGTGTACCTGAAGCGGTAAACCTAGATATATAAGTCAATAAATGTTCACCACGGAATCTAAGATTTTGGTTATGATACACACTGATGTCTCATTAAATCTCATCAAGAATTTAAACCTCTATATAAGTGGATATGGAACAAGCATACCTACATATGACAGACTAGTCTTTCTCATGTGCATTTCTTATCAGCCAATGAATTGGAAAAAACAAAACAAAACAAAAACAAAACACAACTATTCAGTATTCAATACACAGTCAATGGCGCATACCCAGACTGGAAAGAGAGAAAAAAAGAATTTCCTACACCTAACACAAGTTGAAACAAGGTTGGTGAGCCAGAGTGTTATTTTTGGTTCTTTATGAATTTCTGGCAGAGAGCTGAAAAAAGCAGATGTTCTTTTCATCCTCCTCCTCTGCCTTCATTTACATCTATCTGCCCTTTCAATAGCAGTTCATCGTTATTGGTATTTGTTGGCAGTATAACTATAAGGGACAGGAATATCTCAGGACTGTCTTGAGATAAAAATATATATTAAAGCTTATGTATACGTATTCAGAGGTTCTTTGTTTAAAGTAAATTAAACCTAATTAATTTCAAAAATTCATGGAATTGACTTCTATGACATGCAAATCATTTGGCATTCATATTTGAGTGATTATTCCATAATATTAAAATTAAAGGCAGGAAAAACAAATAGTGTCATTTGTTGGTGAGCCAATAATTAGCAGCTGATATTTTCAACATATCCACTTTAAAGCAGTAATTTTAAGAAAGGTACTCAACTGGTTCATCAACTTGGTTTTAAATTATAGTCTCTTGCAGACAGTGTCTTAGGAGTCAGAGCTTGATTATCAACAAGTAGCATTACATTGAGGTCAGAGTTTTTCTTCTGAATTGCCACTCTTTTAGCCGAAGGGCCTCTTGGTTTCAGTTATCAATATCACATTAACAAATATGAGAAAATAACATTTCTCATGACCAAAAAGAAGTCAACTGGAATATTGTTTCTACGAAGAAATTTGAGGAAGACATGTCATCCAATACCTATTTGAGGAAAACTATGGGTCAGTGAATGGGGATGCTATAAAGGAGTATTGGAAATAACTCTTGCCATTATATACCTTACAAAAGTAATTCAGCGGGCAAGACATCAGAACAATTAAAGAGGAGAATCTGTGGACCGTCCCTAAAAATTCTCAAAAGTCCCAAACAAACAGAAGAGTCTCAAAATTAGGTCATCTTCATAAGTGGAACAGAATCCAAACATTTTAAATATACACAGAGCTATAGGGTTCAGATGAACTTATTTATATGGATAGGCACACAAAATCATAAAATTTCAAAGCTGGGAGGAATCGTATGGCTTATATAGCATCTGTATTTCATCCTTAGTCCAGCACTCTAATCCACGTCTGAGATACTATTCAAAGAGGACATAAGAACTACAGCTCTAAGATTACAATGCTTAGTCAGGTAGCTATGGAGGGGGTAGGGAGAAGGATAAGAACCAGGGTCAGTCGTTTCTAATGCTAAGTAGAAGACTATGACTTAGTTTTCCCCTGGCCCTGAAAAGATCCAGATAAGCATTTTACCAACAACATTCTATCCTTGGAGGAAGCATGTTATACAGAGTAAACTGGCAAGTGCCTTTAATTTCTCAGTGCAAAAAAACCCTAATTTAGATCATGTTCACCTAACTCAGGAAAGAAAGTCATTGGAACTGACCAGGGTCCTAAAGAAATAGTGCTGGGGACAGGCTGCCTTCCATAAACCTTATGCTGGAGAGGCAAGAGGATGCTGGTCTCACCACTTCCTCGCCCTACCAGGCGCTTTTCTACACTGTGTGTGAGGGACAGGGCTGGCCCCTGCATCACTTGGGCAGATCTGACTATGCCAATGGCCTTAGTTACAGAACACACTGCGACATACACGGCATCCAGATAAAAGATGTCACAATTTAGGATGGCTGAGCTGGGATGATGTAAGAAAGTCTGGGGGACTAAGTGTTTTGTTTCTTTTTTTTTTTTTAAGCACATTCCTCCTTTCAAGAACAAATATAAACACACAGCAGTGGGTTTTAAGCAAAAACATCATTAAAGTCTAAATGTATTATGAGCATCTTCATGCTGAATGACATTAAGATCATTTTAATTACTATCTCCCCCCCCCCCGCACCGAATCCTACCCCATAATATGACTCATTGGATTAAATTTCTATTTAGAATAGAGGGAACATTTGCACTGAGATGACTAGAACTCTAGTTTTCAGCTCAAGATTTCAGCCTGTAATTCATTCTATTTTTTTTTTAAAGGGGTGGAGTGAATGGAGATGTTTTTGGAAGGTTTCATCCTTAATTATCTTTATATTAAAGGAAACACAGGAATACCTCAGTATGCTGTCTGCTAAGTAAACGGCAGTATGAAGATGAGGGAATTGCATGTTATGGTGAGATACTTTTTACAGATGGCTTGAGTTAATAATGGACTTCAATCAAAATGGATACCAAGTGAGTCCCCATCACTGGCCTGATGCTTATCAGCCCACAACTTTGGGAGGTCAGATTCACAGAGTCACAGTACCTGTTAAGTGCAAACAATCTCAGTAAAGACTACTGCTTCTAAAATATAGATGTTTAAATTGATCTTTCTGTATTTAAATATTCATAGAAGATTATTTCAGGACAAGGGGAAAATCCCCTTAAAAGAATAGCTCATCAGTTAAAAATGTTTTAAAAGTTTTGAATAGTATGTCTATATTTGGTTTGCGTTCTGGAAATAGGAAGTAAGAACTGCTTTGTTAAGGTGAGGAACAATTCTAAACCCAATCTAAAAATGAGGGTCAAGATCAGAATATGGTTTGTATGTTTTGTTTTTAAACCCCCCCAAAAAAGGTGCTGACACATAGCACAAATTCATAATGAAAAAGGGTATTGTTAGGAAAAAAATCCCCTGTATGTCAGCACAACAGTACATAATGTAACATCTTCTGCTACTTAAATGAAAACATTAAAAGAAAGGCAAGATGAATCAGTCAGATAAAAATTACAAGTAGAAAGGCTTTTTTCCTATTTCTACAGCTCATGGGGCTAAAAGGACTAACTGAATAATGATTACAATGTAAACATTTCACCAATCTTAGAGGTTTCTATTCTAGAACTAGTTTGCAGCTCTCATACTTCAATGGCTCAATTTTATAGTCCTCTTTCACCACCTTAAGGGAGCTGTCCTTTCCCAAAGCTCAAAAAGGAAGGAGGGAGAAAGAGAAAAACAGGTACAAATTCTAGAGTAAGCCTAAGATAGTATTACATTTAAGTTGGGTTCCTGGTTACTTGATTAGGGACTGAAAATGTACTATTCTATTCAAATGTTTCAGTTCAAGAAAACATGGGAAAATAGAATAACAAAACCCTAATCTCCCAGGTTAGTTTGGAAGAACTTCCTCTTTAGGAATACAGGCACTGAAATCTTTTTTGGGTGCTGAACATAATGAAATACAGAATTGTACGTTGAGTGAAAAAAAAACTCAAGCTAAATAAAGGATCGGTCTGAAATATGTTAAGATGATAAATAAAACCACAGTGACACCAAGAGGGGCCAGTGTAGCATAATCAAGAAGCACTGTCTGGGGAAGTCAGAACTTTGCTCTGGCGATAACTTTACATCTTGGGTAAGGGACTATCTTTCTGAACTTTGAACTACATGATCTAAGGGCATTACCTGATTTAGCTGTGATTTGAAATAGAACGATGGAAACTCAAAAACTTGAGCTAAGTGCTAGACTACAGATAAGAACATTATAGAATTAAAAGACAAAATGACCCACAGCATGGAGAGCTTTATTTCCATCCTAATGGGCTGGACATGGCAACAGCACAAATGAACCCTAGGAACAGACCAGTATCGGAGCAAATCTGATAGGGAAAAAACACACATTACCTTTTAAAGCCACAGCCAAATCTTAAATACCCAAAGGATTCCTACATCAATTCCATGGGTCACACATTAGGAGACTTTCTATTGACAAGTGTTACTTTCAGGAAGAGATATAATTAAGGCTGACCTCTGGGGTTAGTTTTTTGGTAATGTTCTTGTACAACTACAATTTAAATTTTGCTTTTTGCAAAATCGGCCTCCACTCTCCCAGCAGGGGAAAAAAAAATGGTTGAGCTTTAATGAAACTCAAAGCAGAGTTGCTCTATTTAATTTTAGACAGCTGTGTCTTCAACTCACCAAAAACATTGAACTCAGACACACAAACAGGAAAGAGACAAAGTATTTCCCAAACAGGCTTCCCGACTCCTTCAAATGCTATTTCTTTGGGACCGAAGAAAGTGATTTGACATGGCTATCACGAATTTTGTCCCAGGTACAAATTATGGATTCCTATAGCAAATGATCCCCTTTTCACTATTTTCAAAGGCAGTAAGAGAACTGACAGTAGCCTGTGGTTAATGGTGGTGGTGGTGAAGTCTGTTGAGAGGCAGATCCCTTTAGCTAGTCCAGCAGCAGACCAGTGAGAGCAACTGTAGTAGCCGAATCCTCAAAACAAGAGGTGGTTCTGCAAGTTATTTCACAGCTAAACATCACGCCTGGCTATAATTGTTATATAAAAGGGCAAACACAAGACCTTTGCTCATTCCAAGTTTGGGTTTTCAGCCCCTTTGAAAACAACAAAGAGTGTACCCACTTCAGAGACCCATAAGGAATCAGCCTGCCAGTCCAGCCAGAGCAAAGGAGCTGCCACAGATAAACAGTGGTTAGCTCTGAAGTCAGTGGACAGAGGACACTTTTACATGAACCTCTGCTCAGTATACCATCACTTCAATTCATAAACACGTCAAGGTTTTGAAAATAATTTTAGAAACCCAGCTAATAAAGCTTGCTCGTTAAAAAGAATAAAGCCATCTAATGACCAAAAGAAGACAAAAGGAACATGACCAACTTTTTTTCTAAGAAAAAGTTTTCCCTCTCAGAAGCCAGTATACAGGTGGGGAACCAAGGTCAGTGGATCCAGAGTGACCAGCAACTTTCTCATGCTGTAATTTGTTTTTTTCGACATGTCAACTTGCCAAAAATTTTAACTGTTTATTAATGAGTATAGCACAGTTGAGAGCTGGATGATACTAGAAGGAACTCACAGACTTAGGGAAAAGAGAAATAAATGAAAGAAGTGCATAAAGTAATCAATTATTTACTGATACTTACAGATTCTCACAGATATACGAGACCTCAAGGTCAAGTAGGGAGATTTGGCGTCAGGCGCCAATCTCCTTGAGCAATAAACCAGAGGCTTACCTCTTTGCTGTTTGTGGTATATTTGAAAAGCAGATTCCTTGGTAAGGATGCCTCTGCTTGAACTGAAGTCCCTCCATCGGCACCAGAATCCCAGGGGTGGTCATTCACAATGTATGTACACTTCTCTTCAAATTCAGCCTCTGTCCACAGAGTCATATCTGCGTCCTCCATGTCCATTTTCATGGTCCCCTCGGTCCCCTGTGCCAACCCTTCAAATCTCACAGCGCCAGAGCTATACTTCGGGGCAGCCTGGAAGAGAAGGGAAGGCCTTTAATCCCCATTGTCCTGTGGCTCCCTCGGAGAGCTATGACTAATACAGTAGTCTGAAAACTTTAAAAGCAGATGCAGAGTGCTTGGTACAGTTGAGTAAGAGCCAAAAAGTCGTATAAAGAAGAGTGCCTTGAAGAAGCAAGAATTTTAAATGCTACTCTTAATTAAAAAAAAAAAAAGTGTGGCAACTTCATGGGGGGGGGGGGGGAGTGGAGAACCACCTTCGAACAATCCCAGTCTTTACCTCTCACCGCAGAAAAATGTTGTGGGCGCTCAGTCCTATATCCCAGAGCGCCTGGGGTCATGGCTGCCAGACCCTCAGCGCTGTGGAAAAGCTGCCTCAGAAAAGTGTCACAAACAAGGAAAGGAAGAGGAAGGAGCTCTGTCTGCCTCTGAATGAAGCTAAAAATGGAAAGCGCGTGTGGTGCAGGAGCGGAACCCAGCCTGCCTTTTCCAAATGGGGAAGACTGAACTTTCCCACCAGCTCCCAACGCAAAACAACTTTCAAAACAACCCGTCCCCCCCACCCCCTCTGCTCTGCGCTCTTTCATCCTCTCACATGGAAGACTGAAAAGGGTTGCATCCTGCCAGCATCACTGAGCTGCAGCTTTTCAGAAATCATTTGGGCCACAGGAAAAGAGGAGGAAAAATGGGAGGGGGGGGGGAACTCCCTGCAGTTTCTTTTGACCTGTGGGCATCTCACGCCAAATTGAAAAAGCAAAAACAAAACATAAAACTGTTCAATAGAATTCCCTGGAGAGAATTCCTTTAGGAGCCCTCAGCTACAAATAGCACTTTCCATTTAAATCTGAAAGTGTACGAATTCCCAGAAGTCACTGATGTGCTACAGTTTACTGTAACTAAAGTTATAACAAATATAGAAGACTCCGAGGACAAGCTCTGCATCCAACTGTAAATTGATAAGAAATATTCCCGCAAATCCCGCCTCACACTCAGGAAAAGCGCTTTCCAGAGGGAAAATAAGTAAAGAACTTCTGCAATGTTTTCCCATATAGATATGTTTGAGAAAAGATGTGTATGAATTGTCCTTAGAGTGCAACCCTAACAGGAAACGTCTTTCAAAGGTAAAACTCTTCTATTTCTTCCCTAAATACTATGCTTTTCTCAAAAAGTTAGATGCGAAGTTGTCTTTTCCCCCGAGTTAGAATTTAAATAAACATGTTCCAACATGTACAGTCATGATGCCAAATAAGTGTTAAAATAAAATCTAAAAATTAAGTCAGCCCGGAATAGGTTGACAGGGGTTGACAGAAGCCACTACTGAAATTTCAATGAATTGACAATTATGCCTAAAACTGAAAGGGTTAATGATTCATAAGGAAAAAGACTTATAAATGACAATACTAAGTGTCATAAAGTAGAAGCATTTCTGGTTTCCTACTGAGACTACGTTAGCCAAAAAAAAAAAAAAAAAAAAAAAGTTTTCAGATCAATTTCAGAATAAAAACAAGATCAAGTTCCTTACCAAGGTCGTACCCACACGTTTTTCCAAGCAAATATCCAACATCTGAGATAAGTGTCGCTCATGTCTACACAGTACACATTTCCTCCCGCGTCCCCTCGCGGGCTGAGGACTGACGCGCACCTCCGCTGTCTGTCCCTGCTTTTCTACGGCCGCCTGGGCGCCAGCGTCCCGGCTCTCGGCGGCGGACAGGTGCTGCGCGCTGCTCTGCCTCTCCGCAACACTGGAGGGCCGAGTGTCACGGCAGCACTTTCAGTGTGTGTTAACCAGAGCGGCCGTTCCTTTCCCCTCCCTTTTTGCTGCAAATTTCCCATTCGTTGATTCATCCGCCTGAAGTGGGGGGCGTGGCCACACCTGCTCAGCCCAGGGCTTTCCCCCAGATTGTGAGCCGCCCAGAGCTTCCTCTCTTCGCTTGTGAATTCCAACATTTACTTGGAATCGTCTTACTTCCCTTTGAAGGCACTTAACCTCAAAGTTTACTTGGGCTGTATTGTATTCTAAATACACCAGACCTGCTGTGGCTTAATAAGGGGGCACGCATTCCTTACAAGGGAATCCTTAAAATTACCTAAAAATTTTGTAGTTCCTCAGCTCAAATCCAGCTATCGAAACACAAAATTTACCCGAAAAAGATTAAGTCAAATTAGTTTCCAATGTAACTGTCTAGTCCTCAAATTGTATGAGTGAAATACATGTTTTCCCTTCAAAACTCAAAAGCTTCCGTTTCTCTTGCTAACATACCTTCAAATTTGGCAGAACTCGCTTCCCTCTTTCAACTATTTAGTAAATAAGGAAATAGGAAAAAGTCATAAACCTACAGCTTAAAATTTCTTTGCCTTTCTTCTCTTCCCCAAAGCCACATCCAGACTTCCAAGCAGTGTATAAGCAAAGTGTAAAGGGAATGTTGAACTGATCACTGTAAGTGGAAGACAGACGGAGGCAGTAATTAGTGGGGCTCATTCTGAGCCCTGTCCGGCTCTTCCTCCAGCCCCGTCAGTCCTCTGTTGAAGGAAGGACATCCTGTGATGATGGCATACAATGTCCTGTTTGTTTATTATTAAGAGCGTGGACCTTGCATTCCTGCTTCTCATTACAAAACAAACCAGATGCTTTACTTCCTTCAATGGTCTTGTGCCTTCAGCAAGGAATCCTCTAATTCAGAGAAACAATGATGCAAAGGATCCATTTATAGTAAGCACCCCATTACAATTACTGTTTAGATCACAGAAACACAAGTCCCCCACTTTTCCTGCTTGCCTCACGTAGTTGGTTGTTTTTAAAATCATCTCTCCTTCAACCTGAGGCTGCCATGTCGTTTCTAACATTTTAAATACACGTGTGCATATACACCCACGTTCCTATACACACAACCCCACGTACACACACCCAGTTCCAACCTAGTGATACCAACTTAGTCATACAACGAAGTGGACATGTGAGTATTTGTTTACAGGAACAAACAAAACAAAGCAAAACAAAAGTCCAACTCAATCATAAAAATATGTGTTTATCTTTAAAATGTCTTTTCTCTCTTTTAGAAAAAAACTTTTTAGAATTTGTTTTTTTGGAGGGAGCTGAGTGGGAGGCAAAAGATTATTTGCCAGGAAATGATATTTGTGTCTAAAGTCCTTCCCCAATCTCTGTAGTACAGAACAATTTAATTCCCACTAGGGGACATAAGTAACACACACTCCCCGTTCTGCCTGGTGACCTGTTATTGCATGTTTTGCCAGAGGGGACGCTAGCACCAAGAGGAAACAGGAATTTTAGTGGGCAGATGTACAAGGGGTATAAAACTGAATGAACAATTCTTAAAGCAGTTCTCAGAAAGCTCCAAGATGATAATTAAACAACAGAAATCCAGCCTTCTCGAGAGGGTTTATTAAGTGATGCTGAGTCAGCGCCACAATGGACAGGAAAACAATGTAGTCATACTGAAGGCCGGATTGCTGTTCTACAGTCTCGCCTGCAGATGTTAAAAGAGTATTTCACTTCCCTTTTAGAATTAAACCCTGTTCTTAGGCCACATACACCATGCAAGAGCTGGTGAGTCAATCAGGATGGAGTAAGGGAATAGGCAAAAAGTTGGATATTTGAGGTGGGAAGAGGCTATTTTAAGCCAACAATTTACTTTAATGACTGGAAGATGCCAGTGAATCAGCTCACTGTTAATTAATATCAGCCCGCACTCACCTTCAGAGGTGGTGAAATGGGCTTGAGTCTAAGGAGGACGCAAACTTCAAATACCAGTGTGGGGCTTAGCCAGGCAACCCTAAAATTAGTTCCAGGTGTTCTAGCTCAGCTGGACAAGGCCATGAGTGGAACTTTAAGGAAAGTAAATTTTGAGACACAGAGTGTTGGAATATAAAATCCCTCAAATGTTTGCTTCTTGTCTCAAAATGATACCCCCAAACCCAAACCAAATCAATTTTATTGCATTTATAGCCGTGAAGAGTAGGCAGGAATATAAGTTAAAAGGTGAAAAAAAAAAAAAAAGGAGCGGGAATAAAGGAAAGGAAGCAAGGCCCCATCATTAGAAAAAGCAAGTCAGATAGTCATATTTAGGTATTGTCCATCACAACAGTGTTAAGGGAGTGACTTTCTGAACTTCACGCCTTCTAGAAGGCCTGACCATAGTGTTTAGAATGCTCAGTAGAGCAGGGAGAGGTTGGCGTTGGTACAGCTGTGCAGAGAGAGCTATCAGAGGCTGCCACTGTCTGGAATGTCAAGCCACAAATGCTTGTTTCTAACTTGGTGCACTTTTTATTTTCTTTTTGGTAAGATTTATCTATTTATGCATACAAGCTGGGGTGTAGGCCAGAGGTGTGGGGTGGTGAGAGGATTCTCCAGAGACAGAGTGGGGGGCAGAACAGGCAGATCGACTGAAATATACTGCTGAGGAGAGCAGTGGGCAAGGCAGGAGAGGTCTGCTGTGCCATGTGGGAATCTCCTTGGCCAGGTATCGAACTCGTGCTGCAGTGGCTCTGGATAGCTTCATAGTGCTGCACGTAACCCATTGCGCCACCAGGGAGGCCCAACTTTTAGAAATTACATTATTTCCCCTCCCTTTTGGTGTTTCTAGATCACCAAAAACGAACAAACAAGCAAAAAAAACCAGTAACCAACTCAGTTACCTTATTAACTAGCATTTCTCAGAGTTATCTCAAGGAGTTTTCACAATGGCAGCGGAGCATGAATAGCTCAGCTCTCAGAAACCCCCTCTATTCCTTTGATGGTATCATCACACAACTTTTCAAGCCCATGAGCTACAGGGCCCTTCGCTGTTGTTGAGTGGGTTGAGAACAGCAAGGTAAGTAGCCAGATGACTGCACAGGGAAGAAGACTATGGCAGAATGAAGGGAAATTGAGTATCAAATCTGGAAACCTAACTCTACTTGGGGGGGATTATTCTTTCTTAAAGAAAGTAGAACATGGGATGAAATATGCCCAAGATGAAACGTGTTTTCATTTTCTAATTCAACTCCTGCTATACCCAAACAAGGTCAATGACAGACTAACCACATCAAGAGAATACCCCCCACCCTCTTCTCCCCACTCCCTACCCACCCATCCACCCTCACCCCCCACACCCATTTTCCACTTCCTGTAAGTTAGGCATCTTGATGCTGGTAAACATTTGGGGACCAACTGCAAGCCTGAGCTCTGAAAGAGGGGCACGGCGGCTTTGAAGCCCTCCCACATGTCTCAAAGCCAGCTGAGAACTAGAGGGACACTTGGTTTTTAAATTTTAACAGTCTTTTCAACTCAAATCACGGGGCTCAGCTTTCTGGCTGCCTTCTTTTTCTCAAGCCGGACAAGAAGAACGAGTATGTGTGTGAGTGAGAGAAAATGTACGTATGACACATGCTATGTTACAATACAGTGTGTGTGTCATTGGTATGATATGTGTATGATATGTTTCGATGTGTTGCATCAATTTAAAAATAGCATAAGCCTTCCTTCTTGTGACACAGCTCACAACCCCAACACTTTGGACAAAAACATTCGGGTATTCAAGGTTGGGATGCTGATTCTAGGGGGCTGTGGATGTGTAGAAATGAGGTCAGTGTTTTGACTTCCCAAATAAAGGAAATAAAAGTAAGTAAGTTGAAGAACCAAAGTAGAGATCCCTCCCCTTTCAAGGAATAAAGATCTGATAATTATTATCCAGATAAGTATTTAAAACCCACACAATTTCTGCGGTCTGGGTATTTACAGGACTGCCTATGTATCACAACGTGTGACTTTTTTAGCCTTCCCTTCAGACAAACAGTGTGTTCTTATCAAATCATTTACATATCTTTAAGTTATTCATTGAGTTTGACAGCCACCAACTTAATAAATAATATCAGTAATTATGATCATTTCCATATGATTTGTGGGGAAACCAAGCTGGGTTTCTAACATTTGTTTTTCTTCCCAATTATGTTTATATTTTAGAGAATGTTCAGCCAAGAGTGGGAATGCATTTGTGAAAAGACTGAGGAAGGACATGGGAAGGAAGATCATTTCTGAAACCTGAAAACATTTTCTAATCTTACATGAGGGAAAAAAAATAAAATGGAGCTAACTGAAAGAAGGCAAAACATGGACTGTGATTAAGGGAGAAAGAACAACAGGAAAGGCGCACATTCTGAAACTAACTCAGCTTTCTCTCCCTTTTCTCCTCATTTAGGGAGTGGCCTCTGCACAGAGAATAAAGACTGTGGGGCAAATGTTTGCTTCTCTCACCTTTCAGCGGGAGGAGAGGCCACACTGAAAGAGGGGGGGACCCAAGGCAGAAATGAAAATGTTACAGATAAGAGTCTTTTACTAGCGCTTAGAGAGGTGAATTGTAAAAGAAGAGCAGAAACAGCAGCCGGAAGAACAGCTGAGAGGCCTGGAGAGCTGGTGTGGCTAGAGGGGCACTCCCGCGGAAGGAGAAAAAGTGCCCCAAGTTGGGTCTACCATTGTGCTTCCCTGAACCCACAGAACGGTAAACAAATGATCAAGGAAGAATTAGTTCCTACTGAAAGTGGGCCTGACAATTTCTTCTCATCCTTTCTAAGGGAAGGTTAAAGATTTTAGAGACTTAATTTTTATGTGCCAGGACTAGTTAGGAGAAGAGAGAGAATTATAAAAGTTATTAGCAAAATCACTTGAACTTCCCACAAAAGAGAAGGAAAGGGGAAAGAAGGTAAGATATTAGCAGTTTGTTTAAAAATAGAACAGTGTTCCTGCCCGCAACAGTTCCGCTCCACATGGAATATAAAACATGCCTTGAGTTGAGGACCACAGATCCAGCCCAACAATTCATTTTCCTGCTGAGGAAACTGAGGGTCAGAAGTCTGGAAGCAGAAATGGCATCTCTCCTGCCTCTCCTTTTGGTACTTGGATGTTAGGTACAGCTGTGAACCTGGCAGATGGCACTTGCTGCTCAGAACCTGACCCCTTGTGAGAACCTGACACCTTGGATTTCCACACTGGCAGTGAAAGGAAGAGTTCAATGTTGAATCCTCCTATCTGTACTATTAAGCACCTACTGAGCCTAAGGTCCAGTCAGCTAGGAAAGGAGGAGAAGGGGAGGCACCTATTGGAGAAGGGTTTAAATGTTAAACTGGTTGTTGGTGAGAATAAAATTAAACCAACAGAATTCAGTGCCTGGGTTTAGAGGACAGTGATTGGTCCTTGAAATTCCTTTTCCACCTGAGGGGTTGTGAGGTGATGGAGGAAGGAGAAGGCAAGGGTAATACAATGAAAACACTCATTTAATAGACACCTTATCTTTATCTTTTGAAAAACTCTCTAATGTTGACAACATTTCAGCCAGGAAACCTTTTAACAAGAAGATAGTGGGGAGATTCTGAAGCCAACAGCCAGGCTTATCTGAGCTCCATCACAGGCCATTGTTTCCTGCAAGTACACATGAGAAACTTGGGGAGAGGGGTTAATGTTCAATAGATCTCTTCCCCCTCAAGGGGCGCCCCTGGGGACAGAAGGGCAGCACAGCATTACCCTAGAATGGGACCAATCACAGAGAAAGCAACAGCTCCGTGTTTTTCAAGCTTACTTCCCAACAGCTCCTTTTAAAAGTACAGGCACCTTCTTTAGGAGAGATAATCCCACAGTGGAGATCCATTAAAAGTATTAGGATTTACACTGCCATCATGATCCTTGGGAGGTGAGCTCGGTCCTGACAATAGACAATTAAAGCTGATAAATCCAAGCTACTTGTTGCTGTTCTAATTCCTCCTAATTGTGTGCTTCTTGTCCCTGGCTCCTGCATTCAGAGATGAAGCTAGCTACTCTAATCTCCAAGATACCTGACCTACTTCCTGAGGATCTTTTCAGCATTCTTGTCTTCCCATCTGGACCCCCTTTCCTCTACTACTCTTCCCCTCTTCTTCATAGATTGAGGGGTGGGAGGAGAAGGAAGGATATAGGTGGGGAAGAATGGTGGACCAGAAGGCTGCATTCAAGTCAATAACGCTGGGGCCTCAGTTGCTAATAGTAAGAGCTAAATTTGCTCATGGCACAGGGGTAATGAAACTACACTTTGCATTAGGCTCAACAAGTGGCACGCAGCACACTTAGGGCCCCTCTGTTAGATGCCTGCTAGCTGCCCAAACTGCATGTACTCATGTGTGCACAGTATGTGCCTCAGTGATTCTATCTTAACTGTTGTCTCACTAATTATGCTGCTCTTGCGTACTGACTTGCGATTTCAAATCCATGTTTTGAAAACTTGTTTTGGGCAAAAGTTATTTGTGGTTTGAACTTCTGAAGAGCTTGTTCGGATAAAATGGTTCTGAAGTTGGATATTAGGACTTTTATCCATATGAGCACGGGCAGGATGTCAAAATTACTACTGAGTGAGGGCTTATCAATAACATGGAAGAATGACTATGACGTAAAGGACATTTAAACTTTAGATACCAAAGAGAGTGAGAACTTACGGAGAATATACAGTCTGGGAAAGGCTACTCTGATTTAAAAAGCTCTCCGAAAACCTCAGGGCATTAGCTCCTACTGAGGTAAGGATGCGTACCCTCTTTCTATGCTGGCAGTGGTAAACACTGGGCAGCAGCTCCCTTCAGGAGATTATCTTGCCTGCCAGCACTGGGGCTTTTCTTCTGCTAGATTGTGCTCTAGCAACAAAGGACTTTCACTTTGCTTGGTCAGCTGGACATTGGCTCTTGGTTGGCTAAGCTGACTCTTCAAGAACCAACTGGTAGAAAGGTATACCTCAACTAAATTTGGACTTTTTCATCTTCCCTTTGCCTGGAACAATAGAGTAATTGATCTCTCATTGGTTTGGAAAAGTTATTTCTTTATTGGCCTGTTAAGAGACATGATCCCGTATACAACTGGCTTGTGCTATTATAATTCCAGTAGTGAACCTGTGTTTAATAAATTATTGGCAAAGGCAATCTCAGTCTCTGAGCATAATTTGCTATGGACAAAACAGCTGCCACCATCAGCTAGTCAGAGCAAATGCTCATTCTCTCCCAGCAACTCAAAACATGTAATTCTATCTAAATAACAGAGCTTTAAATGCCAGTTTGGTGCCTGCCTTCATGTGTGTACTCTCCCATACAGAATCTCCTTCCAGAATCTCCCCAAAACAACAACAACAACAACAACAACAACAACAACAACAACAACAACAACAACAACAAAACCAACAACCAGAATCACCTTTGCAATTCAATTTTGGTCACTAGATACATTTTTTTTATGCTAAAAATTGCTACAGAGCCATCTCTTAACCTTTACTCACTCAGAACCCTACAGAGTATGATAATGAATTATCCCTTTTTAAAAGACACAGGTTTGGAATTAAGGGTAATTCCAAAAGTCAATAATAATATGTGGTAGGTTGCTTTTAAAAGAGAGCTTATATTTCAGATATACACGCTGAAATATTTATGCATGAAATTGTATGCTTTCTGCAATCTGCTTCAAAATCATCCGGATTAGGGCTGGGACATAGCTGGAACAACCCTGGTCTTGATAATTGTTGAACTGGGTAACAAGGTGCACGGTCTCTTTAGCATTTAAACAATATCTTATACCAAGACTTTAAAAAGTAAAATTATAAATTCTACCTGACCCACTTAGGTTTCTCACACTGTTTATCTGACCACCTTTTATGAGTGTGAGAAACATTTACATAAGCTAGAGAAAGCACCTGTCTGCTATCCTGCCTGTCAAAAAGAAGCATTTCTGGAATTACAATAATTTCTTGGGACATGTTTTGTTCAGTGCTTGACAAATGTACAGCACTTCAGAGCCTTTCAGTGTCTAATACAATAAAACAGCCACCAAAAAGGTTTAATTTTGCCTTTTTGATCAAACTGAACATTGTGTCTCATTTGATTCAGTTTTATAATGATTCTATCAAGAAATAATTAGGAGCCCATATTGGGCTGAAAACACATTCATATCCGTCTGAATCTGTCCCTGAGAGATGCTCATTTCTCTAAAAGCAGGGACTAGAAACAAAATATTATAGATAACTTACTTTTTCTCTGTAGTAGTCTGAACAAGCGGCTGGCTGCCCCCAGCAGGGGTTCAACTGATAAACTGTCAAACTCAAACCATTTGTCAGCTCAGGAGAGGGGAGAACAGGCTGAAAGATGGACTCAGGAAGTAGATTTATCTGGTACAGCACATTAACTAGTATAAATACCAGTGGAAAAAAGTAAACACATTTACCCAGCCAGAGAGGACTAATCACAGGTACCTCATACTTAAGTCAATGTTCTCCCAAAGCTTTTCACTCATCAGACAAGTGACACCAATTCATCTTGGTGTTCTACCCAGAATATATTTAAACAAAAAAAGATTTATTTCCCTATTGACCTTATTTCATTAGCAACTAGTATACAGGAGTACAAAAAGGTTCTTTGTGATTAAAGAAAAGGTTTCTCAGGTGATAAAATGTTCCTCTGTTTCTTAGGAGGGTTTTCTCAAATACCAATATGACTGAGAATGTAGTGTGACTCATTATTCTTCAAAAGGTGATGCATATTAAAAACTTATATATTTATTCATGATTTTAGAGATTTTTTGATACATTTTTTCATTTTAGAAGTCCCAGGCAGCAAAGACAGTCGATCTGTAATGCTGGGTTGTTGAAGTGCAGGCACTTCTAAGGTATTGCTGTACAGGCTGACACCTGGCTCCCAGTGCAGGCTGGGCTCTGGGCTCCATTTCCTCATGTACCAGTTTTGGCTCATGCTCTACCAATGAACCCTCTGTGCTGAACGCAGCTCTGTCTCTGTGGTTTTCTACTCACTGGCCTGTGAGCAGCTCCAGGCATCTTTGAAAACCCAGCCCTCAGCACTGCACCTGGCATGAATTAGATAGTTGATTAATGTGTACTGAATGACTCGATTAAAAATGGTTCTCAAGTCTCACCTGTAAATGAAGCATTGCAGTAGGCTCTGGAGGTATGTTCTCTTTTTCTAGAGAAATCACACTACTGTTTAGGGCTTGTTCATGGGATTTTAAAGTAATGATCTGGGCCAGAAGTCACAGATAAAAAAATGTACCTAAGTATAGGGGAAGGGAGGAACCTACCTCTGACAATAGCATTTGAAAACAAGTTCACCCACTGAAAACATGTGAAAGTTTTCTAAGCAAAAGTGATTCGCCTTGTTCTGGTGGGGTCTGCTTCTGTTCACTCTCACACATGTGCGAACCCAGTACAGGACCTCTTCCTCAGAATTTCCCCTGCCAGTCTTTGGTCTTCCTCGCCTTTAGTCACTCCACCCTACAGTAATTAGATTTAATAAGAGCAATTAACAAAATAAACTCCTTGCTGCTTAGTGAGCTGATAATTCTGATTACAAAATTGTTTTAGGATGTGCAAAGCAGTTTAAAACAAAGATAAATAAGTTATGCAACCACTTTGCATATAATACATTTGTTTGTGTGAGAAACAATGTACCTTGTCTTGAATAATGCAGTCTAAAATTACATTTCAGCTACATTTTACTAAGCATTATGCCTTCATATATTAATTCAGACCTAGTGAATCTAAACTGGATTAATCTTTTCCCTCAGTGTCAAAGAGTTTTAAATGGTTCAAAAAAATGCATTTTTTCCTACTTACAAGTAATGTAACAGCTATGTGTTTTTAAATGGAAGATTGATGTAAACATAATCAGTACATCCAATTTCCTGAATGCCTTCTACACAAAATAGTAGGATTTCAAGTCTAAATCTATTTTAGGCACTCCCACTCTAAATTCTTTTTCTGTACACACAAAAATGTAGCACAATCCCAATTTTGCTTCTCATTCAGTACCAGTGCAAATAACATTTTGTGCATATATTTAAAGTTTGATATTTTAATCTGATCTTATCCAAAAGTGATTTTTATTATAGTTTTATACTAATTCCCTTGACTTTTTGGAATAAGAGTATGGTGATGAAGAAAAAAGAATCTTTCTACAATTATACCTGCCATGGGAAAGCCTACATTCTATTAAAAGTACAGTCTCTTTCTACTAGAAATCTCAATGAGCATATACAATTCTTGGTGTGTTAAGCTGGATAATTCTGTGGGAAAGCAAACATAATAGCCTCTCAGGACTGGGGAAGAGACTTATCAGAACCAGGAGCTTTTATTGGTTAATATAATGTTATGCAGAGCTTGCTTATCTCTTTGATTTTCCAAGAAACCACTGATGGCAAGTGTTACATCCTTATTCTGAATGAGACAGACCAATGGACATAAAAATCCAGTTGTCTGAAAAGACATAGAACTGGTAAGAGTTAGAGCTAAAATTATGATTAGATATTATTTTAACTTCTATAAATCTAATTTAGTACAGGAAATGAGGATTTTTAAAAATTATTTGCCTCAGAAATGAAGCCACTGAAGGATTCCTTTAGATAGCAAACTGTTCTTGCTTTAAAGATACTAGTTTTTTTTTAAATTTGGTTTTAGAGATTGATTTATTGATTAACCTTGATAATACAAACTTAGTACTATTATGATGGACAACCTTTTTTTTTTTTCAATTTGATTGATAATAAAGTAGATTTTTTCATTCAATGCTATTGGGACCAATAGTTTCAAATTACACAAACAGTTAAATCAAAGACTTAAAAAAATGGTAAATACTAACCTTAAAACTTTGAAATTTATAATATATCAATCAATGTATTTCTCTGTCTTTGATGGAGGGCCAAAATCTCTGAGTATGAACCTCTTTCTTCGGCAGTGTAGTGTCTTTTCTGTGTACACCCTTTCAGTATGTATTACCTCTAAATCCAAGTAACCTGAGTGCAAAATCCTCTAGATTTATATCACCACCTCCATATTTTATAATTGTTTCATCTACACCTATTTCTACTGCAGGATTTTTCAATTAGTACTTATCAAGTGTTTCTAAAGAGTTCTACTTGAGGGGCCTCCCTGAGGGCACAATGGGTTAAGTCTTAGTACTATGAAGCTATCCGCAGCAACTGCAGCTCGAGTTCGATCCCCGCCCAGGGGGCTTCCCAAATGGCCCAAGAGACCTCTCCTGCCTCGCCAGCTGCTTCCCTTTGCAGTGTATTTCAGTGGATCTGCCTGTTCTGCTCCCCATTCTGTCTCTGATGAATCCTCTCACCACCCCACACCTCTGGCCTACACCTAGTTTTTGTATGCATAAATAAATCTTAAAAAAAGAGTTCTATTTGATTTTAATGGAAACTACACTTAGCACTTACATTTCATTGGTTTACATAATATTTGATTAAATTATGTAATTACAACTAGCATAACCAAATTTAGGGACAAATACAAACAACTCTTGGTAAACACACAAATCAAAAATCATAAAGAGAAATGCTAAGAAATATCAGAGAGGAGGTAACTAAAGAGACATGGGGAACACCCAATGTGTGATACAGAGCACATGGGGCACTGGTGAGTAATTAGTCAATAACTGAGTTCTTCTAAACCACCCCACTTGGGTTAATAAATTGTTTTGAAGCAGTTGATAAGGTAAAGAACTAAGAAGGAAATGCCATTTCAAAATATTTAATTTTTTCTTATTGTCCACATTCCTTTTGAGTCATGAAAAAATAAATATTCTGATCTGAAAAGCAAATTGATATAATCAAAACTATTAACTATAAACCCTATGCTTATTAAGAGGGTATCATACAAAAACACGTAATTTCTTCCATACATAGATCTGAGATGTTTATGTTGACTTTAACAACAAATAGTGAACAGCAAAACTCAAATCAGAAGCAAGATGCTCCTTAGGAGTCCACTTGATATATAAGAGACATTATGCAAGGAAGGGAAAAGAAAAGGGATAAGGGTTTGGGAGAGAAGAGCACAAGGGACTATGGTGATGGTTCATGGGTGAACTGGTGGTGAGAATTTTACAAGGAGTATACACAATGATATAAAAGATATAAATAAAAATAAATATATTTTGAAAAAGAATAAAAGCTGACTTGAACATTGGAAAAAAAAAAGTCCACGTGAAATTGACTCAATAGTGATACCAATAAATATTTACCTGGCAGAGTTTTTAAAAACTTACACTTTAAAATAAATTGCTATTTTATTTTAAAATATAAGTAATCAGTGCTCATGGTAAAATGTTTGTAAATAAATCTTCAATAAAAGGTTTTATACCTGAGATGGTCTAAATGGGTTTAATATTCTTGCTACCTACCAGTGAATCCCACGAAAAGAATGACTGTTAGTCATTTGATATATCCTTGAGTCTATACAAGTATTTATTTTTAAATGGACTCATATTACACTGTCTTATTGCATTTTTAAATTACCACTATGAGTATTTCTCTATCTACCATCTCTATCGACCATCATTTTTAATTCCTACAGATAAAGTGTATATATCATATTGTGTTTTATTTAATCAGTGATCCAACATATATTACTAATATATTTTCAACTATTATATAGGAAACTGAGCAATTGGCAATTTGAGTTATAATCTCTAGAAATATTATCAAACTTCTTAATTTCATAGAGAAGAAACAAGAAACTAACTCCTGGACAGAGAAAGCAATTTTTTTTTGTTCATTTACTTACTAGTATAGGCCTATGATATTACTATCCATAAACCCTAAGTCCAAAAGGGCTGGAAAATGGAAATTGTTTCATTTTGGATTCCCAGTACCACCACAGGTCAACTCTCACCACTAAGAAGTCAATAGTCTTCATATCCATTTTCACCCCTCTACAATTTTCATGAACACCACTCTCCAGAGTTATTGCTCTAAGTCATAGTCTTACCACGAACCTTCTTTCCCCGCAAACCTTCCACGGCTCCTATGGCTGCTGACCAGAGACTGTCATCTCTACCTCAACTAGTATGAATCTTCATTCTGTTTTCCGCTGCAGAAACACTGATATTGAGTAAGAACACCTCATTGAGTACATATGCATGAATATTACCTCTCTAAAATCTGAAAAATTCTGAATTCCAAGTCACATGTGGCCCTGAGAGATACACTAAAGGGAGTGGGACCAGCATCATGGTCAAATATCAAGCCAGATGTTGATTCTAGAGCTCAGTTGGTCATTGGGCCTATGATCCCATGTACAAAGACTAGGGCCAAACAACATATTGTTGAAATAAGTTGCTAACTGTTAATCCTTTCCCTTCTCACACAAACTTAAAAATCACAAATTTTAAACAATCATAAGATACTTAGCCACAATCTCTAGGCAGAAGAAAAAATTAAAATAGTTCTTTACGCTTATTAGGAGACTGACAACATAGTTTAATACATTTTTAGACTGAAGATGGATTATAAAATGCTTTGATATTGTTCTAACATATTTAACCAAAAGGAAGTCCAGAGGTGGGTTTAGAATCATGAATATGAGCAAAGGAATACAGATGCATTTATCACTGGGATTTGGAAGTCTACTTCTTTAGTTGCTTCTTGGGGACTAGAACCTTTAGCATTCAGTTCTCATCCCTCTACTAAGCCCTTTAGCATCACTGCTTCCTCTTCCCCAGCCCACCGGAATTAAAGCTGTACAAAACCCAGCCATGTCTTCCGGGGAAGCTCAAAGGCCTGCTGGCATAAGGTTCTCTTCAAAGCATCCCCTGGAAGTCTGTGCGGGATGAGGAGTATTGAAACCATTCCCTTTCCAGGGAAGAGCTAAATCCATCCCACCATGTTTCTGTTCTCATTTATTCAGGGCTCATGACATAAATTGTTAGAAGGTTGTCCCTCAGCTCCCCCACACAGACAGCACCACGAACAGAAGTGGTATACACATCTGGGCAGAGGTTTCCAAATGGGACACACTGAAATCTGGCTCTCCAGTCTTGAACTTTAGTAGAGCTGCATTACAGAGAAAAGATAAACTATGGGATTAACTAATTGTGGAGAAGAATAAGGAATTAATCCTCCCCCACTTCCCAACCCCCACCTCATTTCTCCCTTTCTCTCCCTGCTCTGGACCAGTACTCAGAGTCCATAACAAAGGGAAAGTTTGCTTGAGGGATATGAAATACCTTAGTTTCAAGAGTGGCACATCCAATTATGTACTGCATTTTAGTATGGAGAGGACAAAGAAAGTCATAATTCCCAGACCCTCATTTATAATCTGAAATCCTGCTTAAGAGTCATATGTTACTCACAATACATGCCGACAGAATAATCTCCAAGTTATATTAATTGAAGCACCTTCAGAATGTGAACTCACTCTTCACTTCTCTCCTTTTTCCTACCCCCACAGAAATAACTAGGAAGCATGAAGAAGAGCTTTTCTTTACAGAAGGAAAAGATGATATCTATGACTTAGTGTGGACATTAATGCAAAATCCAGGCCAACGCATCAGCAAATGGTACATGTTGATAGTAGGATGTTAAAATATGTCCCACAAAAGCCTTCAATGGGTCTCAAACTTTTTTGCATACTAGGATGGCCTGGAGAGTTTTAAAATACTCTGATGTTCAAGTTGAACCTCACACCAGTTAAATCAGAAAGCTGGTGTAGGAGTTGGCACGACTTGTTTTTAAAAAGATCTTCAGGTTCTTCCAATGTGCTGCCAAGTTTGGGAGCCAATTGGTTTAATTAATCAGATGCCCAATTAAATTTTTATTATATAGATTTATAGATTTATCTTTAGATAAATCTATAGATTTAGAGTATAGATTATATCTACATTTAGATCATATCTACATTTTAGATTATATCTACATTTAAAATACTGTCTTCCCTAATCCTCTTCAGGCAAATGTACTGTGGTGTGTAACATTCATAGCAATGGTATCTGGATGTATGGCTCATTACCAAGTAACAGACAACCTGCTTCTAAGATTAAGAGAGAACTGGGGCAAAGAGGCCAAGAACATGAGATCTGTAGTCACAGGGGTCACTCAGACTGGCCATACATTGTGTCCCCAGTTACAGTTATGGATGAATATTGTGGGGAAGGAAACCACTAGCCAAGAGTATGAATGGGTAAACATCAATGCCATATCAGAAAATCAACTCACAGAAGTCTGCATTCTACTGACAGTGGGTCAGTCTTGTCAGCTTTGTTGGTCTTTGCATTACTGCTTTTATCACATTGAATTCTGCCCCTTCTCTGAAATAGAAAATGAATGAAAGGATATAGCAAGATGCATTCTTACCACAGACGACACAAGTTTATCAATATAAATCATGATTGTTCAAAGAAACAGTTTGGAAGATTATCTTAATAAGCATTTGGGATTCTCTGAGCAACTCCCTGGCAGTTGGCAAAAATAAGTGCCTTACAAAAGGTAGCAAGAAGGGAGTCAATATGGAAATCGCAGCAACATAGATGGAGCTAGATGGGATCATGCTCAGCAAAATAAGCCAGAAGAAAAGAGAAAAATATCGAACAGTTTCACTTATAGCAGGAATATAGGGGAACTACATAAGAGAGACACTCAGCAAGTAAGGGAGACGATAAAGACTCAAAATGGGGGAGAAAAGAGCACAAGGGACTATGGTGACCGTTCACGGGTGAATTGGTGGTGGGTAATCTATGACGACTACACAAAATGTAAAAGATATTAATAACAATTTTAAAAAAGAGAAAAAAAAGAAGAGAGTAGAGAAGAAAGTGGTTGCTCCATTTAAAAAAAGATTTATATATTTATTCATATAAAAGCTGGAGTGCAGGCCAGAGGTTTGGGGGTGGTGGTGAGAGGATTCACCAGAGACAGAGTGGGGAGCAGAACAGGTGGACTGACTAAGATACACTGCTGAGGGGTGCAGTGGGCAAGACAGGAGAGGTCTGCTGCGCCATGTGGGTCAGCTTCCTGGTCGAAGATCAAACTCGTGCTGCAATGGCTGCTGATAGCTTGATAGTGCTGAGACTTAACCCCTTGCACCATCAGGGTTGCTCCATTTTTTAAGAAAGATTGGTATGAGGTGAAAGCACCAGCAATGTTCAATAAAGGACCCACTGGTCATGAGAACTCAAGGAACCAAATTCATGCCTAATAGCTTTAAGGTTCATGATTTTGAAGAGACTTCTGCTGATCTGCAGAATGATGAAGTTGCATTTAGAAAATTCAAGTTAATTACCAAGGAATTTTAGAGCAAAAACTGCCCGACTAACCTTCATGGCATGGATCTTACCTGTCCTACGTGGTCAAAAAATGGCAAACCATGATTGAAGCTCATAATGATGGGCAAGATAGTTATTTGCTTCATCTTTTCTGCACTGCTTTTTTTTTTTTTTAAAGAATGCAACTATCATGTTTGAAAGACCTCTTATGCTCAGAACCAACAGGTCTGCCAAATCTGAGAGATGATGGAAATCATAACCTGAGACGTACAGGCAAATGACCTGATAAAGGTGGTCAATAAATGGATTCCAGGCATCATTGAGAAAGACACAGAAAAGTCTGCCTGTCTATTGATCCACTCCATGATCCACTCATGATGTTAGAAAAGTAAAAATGCTGAAGAAGTCATGTTTGAATTTGGAAAACTCATGGAGCTCCATGTTGAAGATACAGTTCTGTAAGAGTTACTGGGGAGGGGGGGGCCTCCCTGGTGGCACAGCGGTTGGGCGCTGCACTGTGGAGCTGTCGGCAGCAGTGATGCGAGTTTGATGCCCAGCCAGGGAGAGTCCCACATGGTGCGGCAGACCTCTCCTGCCTCGCCCACTGCTCCCCTCAGCAGTGTATTTCTGATCTGCCTGTTCTGCTCCCCACTCTGTCTCTGGTGAGGCCTCTCGCCGCTCCACGCCACTGGCCTGTGCCCCAGCTTGTATGTATGAATAAATAAATCTTAAAAAAAAAAAGAGTTACTGGGGAGGGGTCATGTGCCAAATTTAAACAAGTTAATGGATATGAGTTCAAGAATCTGGTTAAATTTGGACTTCTAGTGGTCACAAAAAGGCTTATTTGTAAAAAAAAGCATACATATTTGAAAGTAGCAAATGTTACTCTTTGGTGTATGGCATGGTGCCTAGCATATAGCCAGCACCCAATATATTATTTGCTAAATGAACAAATGAGAAATTAACTCTTCCATAGTGTTTTTTCAAATATTAACAATACCACTAATATTTACATAGAGAAAATTAAAAATATGGAAATTCTCGAAATTTCAAGTTAAGTTTAAATGGTCAGCTATTTTCCCTAAATTCTAAGATTCTTACTTTTAACACTACTTTGGAGTTGCATAAGTCTATAAACATATTTTGATAATCTTGATTCAGGAAATCAAGCTCAACTTACTAAGCTATACTTTGTTGGTATAACTTTTCTAGAAGGAAATTTAGCCTGATATCACAAAAGTCTTAAAAGACTGTTATCAAAAGATTACACTTATGAGAATTTACTGACAAGAAAACAATTTGAGCAAAGTCATATAAACATATTAATTAGAATGTAATGTACAACTATGACAAAATAGATATAGCCTATATATTCAAAATGACAAAAATTGCTAAATAGATTGTGATATGACATAAGATGATATATGGCCATTAAAAAAGATATAAAATTAAGTCTTCTGTGATATGACAGAATGCCCATGATATACCACTGGATGAAAAAAGTAAATGTAAAACTGTGCTGTGACACAATTCTGTTTGTATTCTTCTTATAACAACTAAAAATGTCCTGTCTTTTATGTTAAAAAAAAAAAAGATCTAAGACAATTAGAAGGGGCTATCTGAATGCTGATTCCTAGTTCTAGTCCTCTAATTAGTCTTAATAAAGTCAGCAGTTTTGACATAAATTACAATTAACTATAATCCCCATCTGACACACACCCAGTGGTCCATATGTTGGGCCTCTTAGTTCACAACATGTGACAGTCTTTGAAAAGTGATTTAACCAAAAAACATGAAACAGACACAAAATGACCACCACCTAGGAAATCTGAAAAAATAATCATTAAAAACAAATTGAAGTAGAGGACCTGTAGGAGGTAGAGGGGAAAGGGAAGAACTGTATGAATTAAATCTTTCTCTTTTATGCACAAGCTAATCCAATCATCGCCCATAATTTTTTAAGGTTAAAATAAAATACACAGGGTGTTTGGAAGCCAATTCCTTATTTCACATTCGCCTCACTCAGGCAATCCCTTCCACTGAAGTCAGGCAACCCGTTCAGTGCATAGCATAAGAGTGCATTTTTTATCCAGCAGAAATATTTAGCTTGGCTGTTTGCCAGGGAATGCTGGAAGAACGGACTGTATTAGGGGATTTACCTTCCACGTGTTTGGCACGAGTCATTTAGAGTATTTGAGAAGCTCCTCTCTCTGTCTCCATGGTATCTGAGCAGCGGAAAGGGCTGCCAAACTATAGGAAGAGTCATGTCAGCCTCTGCCTTAGTTAGATATAGCATGATCTGAATTTAAAAATTGGGTATTGTACTCAGGTTCCATTTTACTTTCTTTCCATGACAGATGTAACAATAAAAGAATATTCTAGGTATCTATCACTATTGTAAAAGAGAGTCTATATTTTCCATAAATTCTAAGATGCTTCCTTTTAACACTACTTTGGAGTTGTGTAAGCCTATAAACAAATTTCGATAATCTTGATTAAGGAAAAAGCTCAGCATCATAAGGCACTTTTAGCATCTTCATTTATGCATTATGAGGAACTATTACTTTATTTTAAACACAGACATTATTGGGAGTTACATATAATCAAGTCACTGAATTTGACCTAAGCTGTGTTTATCATTTTTTAATTGGCTGGATTCTATAGTAAGTTAATAAACTCTCAGGAGAAACTCTACAGATCATCTCCTCCATTTATAAGAGGCTCCATTTATGAGAGGCTCCATTTATGAGAGGCTGTGGTGGAGGTGCTAGACCTGAAGTGTTGACTCCCACTTGCCTGTGAACTCTCTGAAACCCCATGCCACCAGCCCATTGGGCAGCAAAAATCAGCAAGTGATGGGAAGTTACTAGATGCTGAGGAAGGCTCTGTCCATACCGAGAGAACAATGACCAAAGGAGGGAGGGGGGACTAGACCACCACCTCCAAATAGAGAAGACTCACCACACTCAAGAAATTGTTTATTTTGAGACAACAAACTAGAGATGATAATGTTAATTTCTTTATGCAAGAAGGAAAGAAAATGCCTTTGTCTGCTCTTTGCAGGAGGTGACATAAGGCTACCATTGATTGTATCCAGAGCTGGAAGAGCTGCCCGAGACTGCACTGTGCAGTCTATCTTCAGGTCCCAACCCCCAGCTCAACATAGCCTGTTAAATAACAAGATTCGAGTGTACGAATATGGATGGAAGAGGGAAACTTTAATTAGGCTTTTAAAAAGTACATGAATTGGAAGCACTTTCTATAAATACAAATTTAAAACAATGCTTTGTAAGATATAATTTACATGAAAAAGAAGGAAGGAAGGAGAACATACACACTGCATACATATATCCACATGGAAGGCTGCACAAGAAGCTGAACACAGTTGTTGCCTCTGGGGCAGAGAACTTAGAAGTGTGTGTTTAGTTTTCACTGTATACCTTTAGCACTATTTGAATTTTGAACCATATGAATATATTTACCTATGCAAAATAAGTATAATTTAAATAGCATGTATAAATTGCTTTAAATTTAAAAAATAATAATGTTGCTGAAGATGTGCTAAGTCCTGATTCCAGACAATTTGACAAACTTGTCATGTTTCTTTTTATTGCAGTAAGATATGACAAAATTTGTGATTTTAATCATTTTTAAGTGTACAATTCAGCAACATTAATTATATTCACACGGTTACACAACCATCTCCATTATCTATTTCTAAAACTTCTCATCATTTGAGGTAGAAACTCTGGACCAATTAAATAAGAAATACTCCCCTCTACTCCCTATCTCCCCGCCTAACCTCTATTCTACTTTACCTCTTTGAATTTGCCTATTCTCAGTTCCTCATAAATGGAACACATAGCATTTGTTTTCCTGTGTCTAATTCACACATCATATTTTCAGGGTTCACCTACAGTTGCACATGCCAGAACTTCGCTCCATTTCACAATGGACCAATATAACTATAATGATATACCATATTAGTTTATTCATCTGTTGATAGACAATTGTGTTGTTTCCATCTTTGGGATATTGTGAAAAAATGCTGCTGTGAAACTGATTTGCAAGTATCTGAGTCCGTTTTCAGTTCTGTTGGATACAAATCTTGGGAATTGATGTGTCTTATGGTAATGTTTTGTTCAGCTTTTTGAGGAAGTAAATGTATATTTTAATACAGAAAGTATGCTTGTAGGGAATTATTCTAGAGAAGTAATTGTGTATGCACCCAGAGAATTATCTACTAAAGTTATTGACCACAAGCACTATTTACATTATTGAAAAATTAGAATCTATTATTTATACAAACAACTTCTATGAGATTGTTTGGGGTAGTATTAAGAGAATTGGCTCTAGGTCATTCTGCCTGGGTTAAGATCTTATCTCTCCTGTTTACAAGCTGTCTGACCTTAGGCAAGTTAATTATCTTCTCTACTTCTCATATTCTTCATCAGCAAAATGGTGATAATAATTGTACCAAGTTCATTGAGAGGTTGTAAAGACTGTATCAGTTAATACACAAGAAACATCCAGAAACGGGCCTGCCACATAAAATACACTTAATCAATGTCCACATGTAAGGTGGGAATACTTTACAATAAGCATGTCTTAATTTTATAATACATAACATTGTTGCAGATATGAAAAATGGAGAAAATGTTAGGGCTTGTAGTTGATATTGCTTTAATGACTTTTTATAGAAATATATGTATATATAAATATGCATATATTTTAAAATGTATAGTTAAAAAAGACTAATATATACACAAAGTATTAACAATCAATTACGATATAACTAATAAGTTATAACTATAGGTAGTAGAAATACTCATTTTTTCTAATCATTAGGCGTCAATATTACCCTTAGAACCAGAAAAATTTTGAAAATTAGGGGATAAGCAGAAAACTGCTATTTTAAAAATATCCAGCACATTTTAAATTTGGATTCCTAAAATGAAACAGATTTTTGTTGTCTCATCTTCAGAAATTACAGATTTTAAAGTCCAACCTGCTCTGAGGGAGAACCAAAGTAAAATATTCTCCATCAAAAAAGTATCAACTCAATTAAAATTTTATTTAAAAATTCTTATTGAAAAAAAAGTAATCATTTTTACGGGTAAAGTTCTAAGACCGCCTTGACCAAGCTCCCTTCCCAGGTCCCTCCTGCCTTTCAACATGATCAGCTCCCTCCTGTCCACCAACATGATGAATTAAATGTATGATAGTTATGACAGGTGAGACGTGCATGGAGGGGCTTAACCAGCAGGGATAAGATAAAGCCCCCAGTTAAGAACAAAGCCCCCACAAAAGCTTGCCCTTAATGAACATGAACAGAATCTCCTCATTTGTCACATTTGGGAGGGGCTAGCGGAAACCACAGGCAATGTATAGACAGGCAGGGCGATGGTTTCTCTAAGGACCTCCCAACCAACTGGAAATCCCTGATTTTCTGCTAAACACAGCTGAAAGACAGACTCGGCTTCCACGGACATAAGCAAGGCTGCCTTTCAACGTTACATTAATACAATAGACTTAAATGCAGCTGGACTAAGTGGAATTACTGTATATAAACCATAATACCTATCTGCAGGGATCCAGCTAAGCCCTAGAGAGGCAAGTCCAGCAGGGCAAATCCAAGGAATTTTGGAAGTCAATCCATTAGGATTACCAGGCAGCCCCTGATTTTGGAAGTCATAGTGTCAATCTATAGAAGTAAAGAGGTCTCAATCTTCTTTTATCCTAACCTCTTATCTTAAGGTCTATTGACCCAGTTTTTACTGAAAAATAAACTGATAAACTACAGATGACATAATAACCATTTTCTACATTATTGACTAGATATTATTAGGCAGGTAACCTAGTTACAGATGAACTGTACAGTAATTAAAAAAAAACTTTTGAAAACTATTTGTATAGCAAAGGTGTAGTCCTCTTACTATATAATTACAACAACCTGAACATTACTAATGATATGTGGTACTATGACACATATAGGAGAAACTGAACAGCTGATTACAATCTCTTCCTTTAAGACATTTATCTGCTGTTCAGTTCAACTTATTAACAACACAAGGCATTGTAAAAGGCGGCAAATTACAGGATGCTCTCTGAAAATGGGTGGTCTAGGGTCTAGCTCTTGGGGATTGATGTGGGGGGGAGTCTGGACTAGAAATACTTGCTGAATAAATAATATATAAGACTGATAAAAATACTAGACTATAGACAACCTCCAGATACTCTGGAGATGAACAAAGCCCCCACAAAAGCTTGCATCCTCTATTCCTGCATCTAGTGTGAGTCTCATACACAGCAGGGATGGCTAGCTGAGGTCCTATCACGGACCAAGCAGACTAAGAGCAGGCACATTTCTCTTTCACAGATGAGGAACAGTGAACAGTTAAGCAACTGTCTCAAGTTCAAAGAGCAATTCAGTCACTGGCTGAGAACCTCACCCATATTTGTGAGGCACCAACAACTCTTGTCTTCTGCTCTCCCTCTAACCCCACCCCAGTGGAAAGTTTCCCGATCAATGCTAGCTTCAATTCAGCATCTGTGAGAACTTTGCCCAAGTGTGCATTCTTTCCTTCTCACTAAGGAGAACCAGCTCTGGGAACATCTGAAACATCAGGACCCAACTTAGGCTTTCTCTGCCAGGAAAACTGGAGAGGGAATTTTCCTGTTAATAGAGGTCAAGATAAATTGGCACTGCCAGCATACTCTCAGAATGCAAGCACTGTTCTTGCATGGCTTTATTTCTTCCTTTCAAGCAGGAACAGAATTCTCCTGATGTCAAAGCATCAGATTCAAGTAATTTGGCAAATGCTCTTCAGATCTTTGTGCTTGGACCCATTGCAAAAAGACCCATCTGTGTTTTAACAGCCCATCACCTTCTACACTAGCTAGGATCTCACCAAGAACCCAGAGAGCCATCTCCATGGCTGCTCTGTGCATGCGTCTGGGTTTTGCCTGTCCATGGCTTAATACCCAAAAAGACTTTTTGCAGAAGAGTCAACCAGGCATAGAGGCAATCTTCTTTTGGGTCTTATCTGAAAGACAGTACTTAACTTTTGTCACTTGGGTAGGCCTTGCAGAAGAAATAGTCACACTCAATTATTGTTGCTTTCTCCTAGACAACTACTGTTTAATCCTACCTCCAGCTGATTTAACTGGTGGAAAGAATAATGCTATTTTTAGTTAAAACAGTTACTGTTCCTTTTCATCTATGAGAAATACACTTCTTTTAAAAGTCAAGTCCATCCCAAATGCTAGATTTGGGGTAAAATTTTAATAGCAGAGCTTTACTTCCCTTTGCAAAGTAAATGAACTTTGAATTAAGAGAGTTTTAAATTCAAAGCTACTGTACTCTGTTAAGACAAAGAAGTAAACATAATATAGGTTAAATTCCCTACAAACCACACTCCATGACACAATGGGGAAAGGTAATTTACTTTAAATAAGACTAGCATACAGGGCGAAATTAACCAAAGTAACAACAAAAACATTCTTGATGCTTTCTGCCTTCTAAGCCTTCTTTCTCAGCAGTTGTCACTCCATCTTTTTAATTTTAAACTAACAAATGTTTGATCAAGTACTTGATTTAGCATATAGCAAATTTTAAATGGAATTTCAAAAATTGGCCAATAAATATTTTTGGGATTGACTGTAATTCCTTTCATATTTTTCTAATGTTACTTTTCAAGGAATGAGGAATTGCTGAAATGATTCATTATCCTCACACAGGAAATTATGACTTAGAGAAAAAAATTTATCACACAGAGCAGGCAATCATACTTGATTCTAAAATACCTGGAAATGTGGAGAAAACTCATGCCTGGCATACTAGTAATTAATGTTCCTGCTTTAAAGTGTGATTGCTCATTTTGAGGGATTTTGAGGGAGTGAATATTTCTAAGCAGAATATGTCAATAGATTAAGACCAGGACACTCTATCAATTTTAGATCATACTAGTTGATGCCAAGATTACCTGCTCTGTAGTCACAATGTGAAAACACTGGGTGTACAAATACTTGGTATACATGGCAGCCTTTGACAATCTAAGCACATTATTTCCCCTGCCTTTTGAAGAATGATCTGGATAGGAGGTGTTGAGTTAGTTTACATTGACCTCAGCCTGACCTGGAGGTAGAGGTTTTAAATGCTGACCAGCAGCCACAGTCAGGAAACCCCAGGAAAACAGCACAAGGAAAGGACTACATTTACAGGATCCCTAAAGTCACCCACCATTCTTATTGCATAGGGAGGGCATCCTCTCCACCCTTTGTGGGGAAGGGAATCCATCCATCTTCATTAGGCTTTTGCGGGTGGGGACAAGAGGGGGTCGCCACTTTCTTTGGCTCTTAAAAAGCAGAAGCTAGCAGTGATCATTCATTTCAATCCCCGTGCTCCCCTGCCCCACCCCCACCATAAACCCTCCTAGGTATAGTTGGGGAAGAATCAATGTGGCCTAACACATCAGCAGTCATTCTATTAACCAACAGTTATAAGCTGAGCATCGGCAAAGTCACAACTTAGTCAAAACCTACAATTTAAAATGGTGTGTGCACTGGCGGAGGCAGAGTATAAACATTTTGAAAGTTCTCCAAACTGTTTCTACATAGGAATATCTCCCACTACAGCAACTCCATGTCAATGCTATTTCACACTTTGAAATGGTCAGCCAATGTTTGCTTCATACATCTGTAGGGTAAATGAAAGAATGATCAGGATTTTCCGCCCTACCACTATTAGTATATATTTTTTAAGATTTATTTATGCATACAAGCTGGAGTACAGGCCAGAGGGCTCACCAGAGACAGAGTGGGGAGCAGAACAGGCAGATAGACAGAAACACACTGCTGAGGGGAGCAGCGGGAGAGGCAGGAGAGGTCTGCCACACCATGTGGGAATCTCCCCGGCCAGGCATCGAACTTCCGTCGCTGCTACCGACAGCTCCACAGAGCAGCACTTAACCAGTGCACCACCAGGGAGGCCCCCCACTGTGCAGTCCTTCGTGCAGGCCTGATGGGAGGCACCTGAAGTGGGGTGTGGGTGTGTGTGAGTGGGCGCAGTTGGGTCTGGAAAGACTGTGTATATAAAGGCGGTGTCACAGAGGGCAGCAGCAGCAGAAGCAGCAGAAGAGAACAGAGTATGGCATCAGAGGGCCACAAGAATGCCAGAGAGCCCAGAAAAAGTGAAGATTTGCTGGGGGCTGGAAGGCCTGCCAGCCTCCCGGTCTGCTAGCCTCCCAGCCTGCCCAGCCTACCTGGTTGCTTCACTACGATAGATAATTAAAAGCCTGAAAAAGCCACCGCAGGCTCCAGAACTCCATCTTTACCCATCTGCCGAATCATAGGAAACCTGCCCGGTGATTTCCTGCTGCTACAACATCACACTACATTTACTTAGGTAAGATTCTGCTTTTTCACACTCCCATCAGTAGCAGTGTTGGCAGTGGTGTCTGAAGCAGTGGAAATGCATTTTATGTCGTTTGTAGTATGTATCTGTGGAACAATCAGTTTCAAGGCAGGAATTTTCAGGTTAAGGAATTATGTGTAGGAAGAGGTTATACATTTTCCTTCCATGTAAAGAAAAGATTTTAAATGAACTCTATAGGGCAAAGAAATATAAAGTTATCCTTGGTACTTAGATTTTAAATAAGAATAAAAAAAACCCTTCATATTAAAAAGAAATGTTCTAATATGTAGCAAAAAATTGTGTAGTTAAGATTCTTTATCTATCAGTAATTTCAAATTATAAATGGTAAAAAACCTCTTTATAAATAGCCCAAGAGAACAATAAAACAACGTTTGTAGACACTGGAAGTCAGGAGAATTTTTGAAGACACGACTCACTCTCCAATACTGATGAATGTATTTACATCTTCACAGAGAACTGTTTCTTCCACCCTTATCTATTTTTTAAAAAAAGATTTATTTTATTTATGCATACAAGCAGGGGTACAGGCCAGAGGCATGGGGCGGCGAGAGGGTTCACCAGAGACAGAGCGGGGAGCAGAACACTCAGATCGACGGAAATACACTGCCAAGGGGAGCAGTAGGGCGAGGCAGGAGAGGCCTGCCATGCTATGTGGGAATCTCCCCGGTCAGGCCTCGAACTTGCATCGCCGCTGCCTACAGCTCCACAGCACAGCGCTTAGCCACTGCGCCACCAGGGAGGTCCCCACCCTTATCTATTTTTAATCCAATAAACGAAATGGTATGAGAGTCTTATTAGTTGTACATCAGGATAGAGCCTCTGCTGAATATATCTTGTAACTGTCTCAGAGCCTGCATACTTCACCTCTAGGCATTAAGACCGTCTTAAATTCTTGTACATCCTCTAAGTCAGAAACTGATCATGGATGGGTCAGGATAAATGTGTCTTTTGGTTATCATGAAAGTTTCAAAATGACTCTAAAATGCATGAAGTCCTTTGCCCCGAATTAACTTGAGTCTCAATTTCCTTATTAAGACCCCAAACTCAAGAAATAGTGTATTATTTATACTATAGTACTTGTTGCTGAATTTGACTAAAATGAAGTAGAGGGTCTCAGAATTTAACTGCATACTAGAAAATATATTTGAAAGAACAATAAGCTATGGTACAAATTTATCACGCTTAATACAGATGAATTTAGTCAGCATGGATCATCAGGGCTAAGGCAGCAACTGCTGATCCAGATATCTAAGGACAAGGAAGCTGAAAGGCAGTTCAATTGCTGAAAGGCATTTTGTCCAGGTTCATGGAACCATTTAACTATACTGGCTAAGTCTGAAGACATGGATTAAAAAAACCAAAAGGGAAGCAGGAGGCTTGGTATTGATGTTAGGGTTCTTTTTGCTTCTTGTGTCTGTTTCCACACCATTTATTTACATCCCAAAACTAGTTTTTTAAAGTACATGAACTACTGTACTTGAAGTACCACCATCGACAGTCCTTGTGCTTATTACCTTCATCCATCCATAGACCCCCTTGGTCTATGTCCCTTATTGCCTGAAGGCACTTACACCTGTTACTTCTTGTTGCCTCTCACATCACCTGAGCTTCACTCCCATCCCAGCTGCTGCCAGTCCACTTAATGTTGATCACATCAGGAAGTATCATATTTCCTCCAAAGTCACTGTCTCCCACTCCTTTCTTCCAGTCTTCCCAGCACATTGACTCGACTGTTCTGACTCCGAATATTGTAAGTTACATCAGTTTTTGGTGGGAATGCCAGCTGGCCCAACCACTATGGAAAGCTGTGTGGAGGACCTTCAAATAACTAAAAATGGATCTACCACATGACCCAGCATCTCTACTTCTAAAAATCTACCCAAAGGACACAAAAACATTAATTCAAAAGAACACTTGCACCTTTAAGTTCATTGCAGCAATATTTACAATAGCTAAGATATGGAAACAATCTAAATGCCCCAAAACAGATGACTGGATCAAGAAGATGTGGTAGATATACATGATGGAATACTATTCAGCAATCAAAAAAGATAAATGTATGCCATTTGCAGCAACATGGATGGAGCTGGAAGGGATCATGCCCAGTGAAATAAGTAAGAAGGAAAAAGAAAAAGCAGTGGAACAATGATATAAATATATATAAATAAATAATTTTTTTAAAATTACATCAGCTTTTATAATCTAATGATTAGTTGCCCTACTCTTTCACTATCCAGTATTTACCTCCTGTCCTGTTTTTCCTTATCACCCAACTTCTATTCTATAATCCACCCACCCTTGCATATTTTTAATTACATGGCTTCTCCTCTCTCACACTTACCCCAACCTCAAGTACTCAAGTGTTATCTATATCTACAGGTTCTACTTCCTTTCATCCCAATGTCTCCCCAGTTCACTTCAATCAAACTATCAAGCCCACAATTGCACTGAAATCACTCCACATGTTCACCAGTGACTTCTATTTGTTAAATGAGTGGGTGATTCTCTGAACTCATCTTCTCATCCCTTCAAATTTAGAACACACACTCACATATTTCTTATCAACTTATACAAAACAATATGGTCTTGATTTTTCATGTTATTTTTGTTTGTTTTACTGCTATATCCTCAAAAATTAGAACAATACTTGTAGATATTCAATAAATACTTGTTGGATGAAGGACTAGTAAATGAATGGATAGAGAACTTGAATTCCACAAATTTAAATTTGGTTCATTAACACTTGTTGAGTATAGTGACTTCTTCAACAGGAACACTGTCATTATAAAGATGGAGTCAAGAGAAACAGGCCAACTACTTGTACGAGAATGCTAAAGTGAAAGTAAATGGAGGTCAGAATCGCTCAGAGGCTATTCCAAGAATCAACTGACAGTTGAAAAGAACTTTTGCCAAATATTGCTAAATATTTGGCAGAGTGTTATGTAATGTAAGGAGGGGCCAAGGAGAGGATGAGTCACAAAACACTTCAAGAATATAAACCTATACAACCAAGAGATGCCCCTTACCCAAATGGAAAAGTTAGGAGGAACTGCCATAGACAAAAGAGAGGAAGACTCCAAAAATTAATCAAGACTGCAAAATCTTGCTGAATGAGTTCAACATTAGTTGAACTATGATTTTCAAAATATACCTCTCCTTATTTTCTGACTTGCCTGTATTTGTATATTTTAAGAGTAAAATGAATTATCTAAGGTTTAAAACACATTTTCTTAGAGTAAGAGGGATACAGGAATAAAAACTAGGTTTTATATATAGCAAGGACCAAGACCAAGTGATTATTACACCCAGTATCATTTTAAAAAAACGATAAATGGTTTTGTTAAGAATTCTGAAATTGTTTTAAGAGGTTCTTTGACATGCTTTTCTTTAAAACAGTGAATTTGGCACAGAAACATGTAAAGCTGATTTGTTAAAAAAAAAAAAAAAACCAAAAAACCAGCATTGTGCAGCAAACCAGTAAATTAGCCTGCAAATTTAGAACGAACACACACACACACACACACACACACACACACACACACACACACACACACATTCATATCAACTTATACTTTATATAGTATACACTCCAAATCAACAATTGTGATGAAAAATTAAGAACCACTGCCTCCACTCAAGTTCTACAAGAAACATCTGTATTTATGTGAATATATTTCGCAGGTGTATGAGGCAAAAGGGTTCTTTTCACCTTTCTGTACACATATAACATTAACAAGAGTGCTTAAACATGCTTTTCTCCAAGCCACTCATAAAAATTCTTGAGGTTCTTAACCTTACTGGAAAAGAAAACCTCAGATGACTATAAAGTAAATACACAGCATATTCGCAATATCATGGCCATCTTCAAGCAATTTCTCACACTTATAATGCATTTATTTTTATATAAAGCAGATGCGTGTCTTTGGGGCAAACCATGCCTTTTATTCTTATGTTGTGAAAGTCCCTTCTAATTAAAACAGGAAATACAAATTTCCTCGTCTAGTTCTAAGGATAAATCCTACTTAGCACAAGCAGCTGTCTGCAATTTTTGATGAACCCTTTCTGCTTATTCTAAATGTGCACTACTGAATTCATATTTCGTGGGCACTTTTGAATCCCCCTTCTGAAACAAAAGGCAAGCCAGCATCTCTGCCTTCACACACACCAGGGCCATGCATACTTCGGGGATCTTTCCATGTACATAACTACATAGTGTTACAGCTTCAAAAACATAGTCAGGACTGAAGAGACTGAATATGTCATGGAGGAGGTGTTAAATAAAAAATGTCAAACCGAGAAGTCATTCAAAGAAAAAGTTGGTGCTGGAATAAAGGAGAAAATGTAAAATGATCTCTTTTAAAAAAAAAAATCACTCTTCTTTAAATGCTTTGCATTATAGCTCAAATTGCAATTGAGAAGAATCTGGTCCCACCCTTCTAATTAAAAAGCACAAGTAGTTCCTTTACTGGCCACAACAAAGGCAGAATAGACTCAAACCCACTTCCTTTGAGGAGCTTCTCTTGCTGCTTCTGAGCAGTTGGTGTGTAGCTGATAAAACTATTGTGTCAGAGGGAATTAAGCTCCACTCAAGTTTATACACATTGGAATGGATTAGATATATGTGGTGAAGGAGACATTTTTTCCACTCCAGTCAAATCTAGACTACTATTTCTATTAATTGCATTTTAGGAGTGGCCAATTAGTTCACATCAAACCATCTATGCAGGACGAAGGTAGGAAGGCCAGAAAGTGCCTTTATCCCAAGGGATCTGTGGGCCCCTGTGCAAACTCCCTGTGCTTCCTCAACTCAACCACTGAAAGCTCGCTCCTTGGACAATCTGAGTAGAGGCCAATAGCCTAAGTCCTGCTGGGCTGTAACAACAAAGAGCTGGTGATGGAAGTTTGCGCTTAACTAATGAAATTAAACAGCTTTGTAGCTTCATCTGTAAAGAATTATGATATGGAAATTCTTTACTTGAAAGGGTTTCCTTTTAATCTTAAAAACCTCAATTTCTACCTTTGTATCAGAAACAATGTGTTTTTCCTTGAGTAAAAAATTTGATGTTTGTTCTCAAGAGTGAACCAGTCTCTCGAGATCCCCCTCCCATATACAAAGCTATCATTTTTTTTGGACCACTAAATCAAGTCTTAATACTTAACCCAAATTTGAAAATTCAGCAAAATGAGTTTGTGTCTTAAAATTTGAACAGGTACACTGGCAATTAAAATGTCAATAATGACTACGAATCCTTTTAACATCTAGTCCTGGGCCAGGAGCTGTGTTCGTTATTCTCCATAAAAGTGGCAAGACAGTTAATAAACACCATCTAACTTTTTTCAGCTGCAGCAATAAATTGTTCAATTGGTGAAAGGTCCACAAGTTCTGCTCAAAACACCTTGTGTACTGTTTAATTAGCAAACTCTTGCAACATTCAACAAATAGATATTGGCAAGTTAGGGAGACACAAGGTCCCTGGAGTATTACCCGTGCTGATAATCTAATCTTCAGGATTTTCAAAGGGACACATATTCTATCTGTCATTCATTCATCCTTATTTTTTTTCTTTTAAGATTTCAGTCACTCAAATGACATTTTCCATTTAAAATATTCTAACAAGTAGATAAAACATAAGAGATGTAAAGAAAACTAGTTATAACTGAGCCAGGCTGCTAATCACACAGTAGGCCTCAACCAGAGTGATAACATGTCTCATGTATATAATAATGCAGGGTATTATATATCCTCCCAACATAATGACAGCATTTTGTACACACAAATGTAACTAAATCAAAGAAAAACTATACCTCTAAAAGCCATTTTCTTTTTGTTTCACCAAATTGCAAAGTAGGGCATTATCAGATATATACTTTAAGGCCCCACCCAGCTTCTTACAAGCCAAAATACTATCAATTAGCAGTGATTTTTAATCGTTGAACATTCTTAAGTTAAAACTTCATGGCATGTTTCAATCAAGAAGGGCTGTGTGGGAAGGGTCATCCTTCCCAAAAAACCTTTCTGCAAAAATACAACTCAGAGGAGAATGAGCAGTTTGGGTGTGGTGAATCCAGTCCTAACTCATTAAAAGCTGGGTAACAGGAGAGCCATGCTTTGTGCTATTGGTTTCTTTCCTTGACTCAGATCATCCAGACAGACAACACTAATAATTGCTAGTTAGTTGCAGAAATACAGGTCAGAAATCCAGTAACATTATGGATTGCTTCAATATATTTTGTTTCAAGGATATAAATCAGGTGCTAGTATTCATGGTAGTAACGTCTTGAGCAAAATGGTGTGTATGGATATACCAAGCTTTTTCCTCATTGCAAATTCAAAATATTTGTCTCCTCCGACAAAGAATCAGTAAGTATTATGTTTTGCGTATAAAGAAACACATACACATGATTCCCTTAAAGATAAATGTAACCTTTCCTCAGCATTGAAATAAAAGGTATTAAATTAAATTTCTTTCTCCTGTTTGGAAAGCGCAATTATGGTCCATTACAATCACCATAAAATAATTGATTAAACTACATGAAGCTTTTCTTATTTTGATCCAAAGAAGTTAAAATACATATGGTCATTATCATCTTAAAATTTACATGTTTATCTGACTCTAATCTAAAGCTGAAAAGTCTGTCTTTCACATATTAGTTTGCAATGCAAAAGAAAAAACACTTAAAGTTTATTTTAGATGACGAATAACACTTTCTTTTACATCTAATGGTCTTTTAAATATGTGTCATGTTCTTGGAAAAAAAAACTTGAGTACTACCAAGTATTTTTCCACCCCCTTCCCCAAATATACACATAATTCAGAATTCATTTTAAATGACAGATTGACAGAAGGGAACAAGTAGCAATTTGATTTTCTATTTCAAGCAGAAGTTTAGCTCGGCAAACAGAAGATTCAAAAATACTTTTAAGAAGAATTAAAAGGCAATCACTCCAAGTCCAAAAGCATTTCAAATAAATCTTGCTGTAAAATACTTGAGTTTGTATTTCCTTCAGTTTCTTTATAAATGTCTGTTTGTGCAAAAATTTTAGATGATCGTGTTCTCTATGAGCCTGCTATAATCAAATAATGACAGCTACCTCCAGACACCATCAGTCTTTGGGTCAACCACTTCACCAAGCAGTGGGAAGACTGATGCTGCAAGCAGATGACCTGTAATCCAAGAATTTAGTCTCCATGGAAAAAAAAATAAAGAGACAAACCCAAAGATCTTGCTTGGCAGTGAAACCCCAGAGGGGCTTTTATTCTGGAAGTTGTTACAAGTAGTTCATAACCTTTGTCCTCTAGACACTCATTCAAACTACCTCACCACTCTGTAAACCAGGGGCTAAGGATGCTCGAAGGCATGAACTTTCCACCCAAACACAGTATTGTAAACATTTGGGGGAGGCAGGGTGCTACTGCTAAAATAAACCATAAAAAAGAACATTAGCCGAGACACATTTATTCAGGGAGCCTTTCTCAGGTCAGGGAACCCGATTTTAACTTAAATTCTTACTTCAAATGCTGGGTCCCAATGAGGACAAGCAAGTTTCTTTATAGAGTACTGACGTTATAAAGTTTTGTAAGTGACCTTCGGTGCTAATAAAAAACACATTTAAAGGAGTTAAAAGAATCAGGATATAATAGAATAGTATATTTTTATATTTATAGTCTGAGCGTCAACAGTGTTTTCTTTTTATTAAATTGTAAATGAAACACAGGAGAAATATATAAATGGGAGATTGCTACTCAAAATAGATGATTTTTTAGCATTTCTGCTTCATTCCAATTTGGTTAATCTCGATTGAGTTTTAGTTTTCATTGAGATATCTGATTTGTCAGATTCAAAGATGTTTTCACTTCAAATTAAATTATTTGATGCTAGACTGCAAACAGGTGTTTTTTGGGGTGTGAGGAAGAGTAGCAAAGAAGGGAGTGGCTAACAACATACTCATTGATAACACTTCTAAAACTGATGTAAATAAAATCAAATGAAGCAGGAAGCAAAATGGGTCCTTATTTGTATAAACTGAATAAAATAATGAATTTATTCTTAGAACTCAAATTTAATTAAAATAAAAGTTTAAAATGACTTAATTATGTAGTAAAGTTGTATAAAATAATATAATTTTTAGGTTTTAATGACCTCTTCATGATAATTGTGGATTTTTTAAAGTTATAGTGATTTAAACACATGTAGTAAATAAGTATTAGGATGTAAATCTGTCATGCCATCAAATGTGTCAAGTGCTAACCACCAGGAGACAGCTTGTGTCCCAACAAAGGGGCCAAAATAATTGTTGCACTTAATTTGCTAGATATTTCACTATGCCAGTGTGATGAGATAATACCTGTAAATTATTAATGTCAGTTGAAATTATGTTGAGAACTGTTAAATGTAAGCAAATAAGGCACAAAAGGTACAAAACAGCATCTGTTAACTAGAAATTTAAAAAGACCATGCCTTTAACACAATCCTGATAACTCTAAGTCAGTGGTATATCTTTTAAGAAAAATGTGAAGCAATTCTATATTGGTGGCTTTTTTTTTAATGTGGCAAGACATACATAATAAAATTTTTACTAATTTAACCTTCTTTGAGTGCACAGTTCAGAGGCATTACAAGGACATTCACATTGTTGTGCAGTCATCACCACCATCCATCCCTAGAGATTTTTCATTATCCCAAAACCCAGTAAACAACTTCCCATTCCTTCCTTTCCCCAGGCTGTGGTAACCTCTATTCTACCTAACGTGCCTATGAAATTTTGTACTCCAGGCACCTCATGCAAGTCGAATAATAAATTATTTTCCTTCTGTATATTATTTATTTAAGTGTAACATTAATTTTAATGTAAATCCAGTTTATATATGGAAGAAGAAAGAAAACAAACTTTTTACACAGGAAAACATAGGTAACACCATGGTATAACCATCATAAGCCACCCACTTACCTTTCCAAACAACAATTTTTGCCTTCTATAAAGAAAATTCTGGTTTCAGCATCATTCCCCCCTTCAAGGGCTCAGACTTCAGAATTTCCTGGACAAGCCATGTTGTGGTCTACTTCTTGCCCGGAAAAGAAAGTTATGCCAGCTATCCTAAGCAACCCTTTGCTGCACCACACACCTGTTCAGACAACGGGTCAGTTAAACAAGCAAAATAACAGCTGGAAAAGCCAGGTCAGCTACCCTATACCCTGAAAGACATTTACAGAACCAGTCCCCCTTCTCTGCCTTCTTTATGTGAAAATAGCAGTTGAAGTAACATGATTCCTTCCCTTCCTGTTGGAAGAGACAGTGAAAGCCCTCCTGCTGGGGGTCCACTCACTAAGTCTGGGGAAGGGACAGCATCAGTCCTCCAGCTTAGACCCATAAGCCTGGGTCTATCAGGAAAAACGACCCTTCCCACTGTAGTTATGTTTGTTTAAGGATCCAGGTCCAGCTCAAAGAGTTAAAGATTAACAAGGACCATATTACATGTCACACTTTCCTGCTACCATGTTTTTTACTCCCTGGTATATTAAGGAAAACTTTTCGTTTTCTGCCCTTAAGTTTCTCTCAGTTGGGCCCAAGGACTCTGAGTGTAAAAAATACACAAACTGAATATTGTGGACTTATAACAAGTGAAATCTGATGTTTCTCCAGAAAGATTTTGTTTTTAACTTTTTTTTTTTAGGATTTATTTATTTATGCATACAAGCTGGGGTACAAGCCAGAGGCGTGGGGCCACGAGAGGGTTCACCAGAGACAGAGCGGGGAGCAGAACAGGCAGATCGACAGAAACACACTGCTGAGGGCAGCAGTGGGCGAGACAGGAAAGGTCTGCTGCACCATGTGGGAATCTCCCTGGCTGGGAGTTGAACTCGCGTCGCCGCCGCTGCTGACAGCTCCACAGCGCAGCGGAGGCCCTGTTTTTAACTTTTTAACAAAGATTTCATTTTTTATATAACCAGTCAGATGTAAAGATTTTGTGAGTGTACCTCTTTCACATATTTTTGCCTATTTTTTTCCAAGAACATCTTACCTCTAGATTTTTAAAAATTTTTTTCATAGAAGAACTCTGGTTAGGCCAGAAGTCCTGGGGGTGGGGGGGAGGGGAAGGAGAGGATTCACCAGAGACAGTGAGGAGTTAAACACGTGGATTTACTGAAATACACTGCTAAGAGGACCAGCAGATGAGACAGTAGAGGTCTGCTGCACCATATGTGGGCTAGCTCCCTGGCTGGGGATCAAACTTAAGCCATATTGAGACCTAACCTCTAGGCCATCAGGGAGACCCTTACCTCTAGATTTTAAGTACAAAAAGCATACAATTCTTTCTTTAAGATGTGACTTTTAAAAAAATTTTACTTTGCCTTTAACTTCAGAATAGTATTTCTCTCAGTTCTTTTGGTGTTCGTATATTGCTTTGCTTTGTTATTTACAGGAAGGAAAGCAAAAGAATAAACAGCCAAGGGCCTCCCTGGTGGCGCAGGGATTAAGTCTCAGCATGATGAAACTATCAGCAGCCACTGTACCAGTTCAATCCCCGGACAGGGAGCTGACCCACATGGCGCAGCAGACCTCTCCTGCCTCACCTGCTGCTCCCCTCAGCAGTGTGTTTCGATCAATCCACCTGCTCTGCTCCCCACTTTGTCTCTGGTGAATCCTCTCACCACCCCACACCTCTGGCCTATACCCTAGCTCTTTTATACATAAATAAATCAATCTTAAAAAAAAAAAGAATAAACAGCCAAAATCTATGTTTTAAGTACTAACTTTTATAAAATATTTTTGAAAGTGTAACTAACTCTGTAAAGCCCTCTAGAACACAAAATTAGTAAGTTCCTATAGAACTTTCTGAAAAGAGGAAAGTGTTGTCTTGGTTGGTGAAATGGATGAAGAGAGAGAACCTACCATGCCCAGAAAACTGACAGTTCAAGAATATACATTATTCTAAAATAATGAGTTTTTGCAAAATAATTTTAAAATTCAAAAAGGACCGCAATTATTTATAACTTAAAGTACCAAGAAAAAAAAACAACAACAACCAAAAAACCAAAACAAAACCCAAAACCACTAAACACACACCTCTGGTTGTCATTTTCAAACAATGGAGGGAATTTGAAGGAATTATGTGCAGCAAAGCAAATCAGAATAATAAAAATATAAGATAATCATTTAACAGACAATTCAACAATGCAAGACACTTTCAGAAATTACCTGACATCAACAAATATCCTGAGGGCTCTGAAGAGGGAGAGGGAGGAAAAGGGAAAGGGACCTAGGGACACAAGGAATGATGATAAGAAAAAAAAAAATTTTTAAAAAAAGAACGTTTCTCTAGAAAACTAATACAGAAAATAATTTTAAAACTTTGGTTAAAAAGAAAAATAAGAACACAACTTTTAGTGTGTCCTTTTAGGCTTTTATTTTACTTTAAGAAACGATTTTCCCATGCTCTTAGAAATCACACAATTTTAGAATCCTGTAAGGAAACTTAGTGAAGTGATACCACGATTAATGTGGGGAGGAAAAGAGTGTGCTTAAAGTTCCTGAAAATCTAAAGTTGGGTCTCAATACAAAAAAAACAAGATAAGGAGAAAGAGAAAATCAGGAAAAGGAAGGACCAAATTGGAGGTCACCAGCAGTCATTCATCATTCTCTCCTCCGTTCACTCACTCAGGACACACGGTCACAGACGCAGCACCAGGCACTGAGAGAGATCCCAACATCAACAATGGTATTGTTTCTGGGCAGTAGCTTCCAGTCTGGCACAGTATATGTGCTGTGCCAGGCAAAAGTGACACAGGAGAGGCCTAATGGAAGTAGGAGACAGTGATCAGGACAGGGTAGCTGAGGAGACTTCATTGGAGTTGAACTTCCAAGAAATTCAGTGGGGGTGGTGGCACCAAGGATGGATCCCAGAAGTACAAGGGGACTACCAAAGGAGAAAGGAAGGGAAGAACAAGAGCACAGGCCTTTCTCCCCTCAACACCAGCTAAAACGTAGGACTTCAACACACTTGCAGGAAATATGTCTACCAAAGCAAAGTGTTTATTAAAGAAATGCATGGAAATCACATCTCTATAGAAATAAGATGTATAAAATTAAGACAGTGACCTAAGAGTTGTTGGTACAAGATAGTTACAGATTTCAGCCTTTGCTGTCAAGCTCTTTTGTACAGAGGTAGCATAACTGACTTCAGGGGCTGCAGCCAGTTTGCTTTCTAGAATCAGTGTCTTCACAACTCACCACCCCCGTATTCTGCTGCCTCGAAAAGCGCTAACATAGAGTTGGAAAGCCTTTCCATCACATTTAGAGAAAAGAGCTCTAGGTTACCAAGGAATGGAAATGGTTAAATCTGAAGCAAGAAAAAAGTAACAAAGAAAAAAGAGGAAAGCTTCCCCTACCTTTCTGGCCTTCAGAATTCCATAAAACACAATTTCTCTCCTGATAAGACCCTGTGCTGACCAGGCAACCACACTTTACTGCAGGCTCACTAACTGAGCTAAGCTGTCTTTCTCAAGGATATCAATGCAACCTGAAGAGCCATAAAATTGTGAAATTGTGAGAAAAGGGGGTTAAGTCAAACATAGGCTTGGCTTAACCTGATCTGCACAGGTGTAGACAGAGCCAAGCTGCTGACATCACAATAATGCAATGTGGTCAGTTTTCTTTGCCCGGGTGCCACTTACCAATTGCTTCTTTTAGAGATGTTTTTAAGGAACACAGAGCCCATACCATGAGAAGTCTGGGGAAGGAGAGGGAGTTTTCCAAATTCTAGTCATTCATACCAAATGACAGGAACAAAGGCACAACCCTTATTTATTACTTACCTCATTTATTATTATATTTTAGAATTTCTGGCATAAACTGTTTAAGAAGTATCAAATCTGAAGTTGTTTTACAGCTAAAACAAAACAAAAAAGTGTGTCCCCCTCCTTTGAATGTACTTTTTCAAATGTCCTAGATGGTTAGAATGGTGTACTTCTTACAGCCAGCCTTTGCCTTTTACCCCTGAAGAAACCAGGGCTCTCTCTTGGCTAATCAACAGCAAAACCTGACAGTTATCCAGGGTTCTCAACTCCTGGTATTTACGCTCTCCATTATAATAAATAGTTTGTTTCATTTTTTAAAATTTTAGCAATTCTTATTCCTTGGGTTCAATTATTATGAGAGAGTGCTGCAAAATGGAGCAGATGGGCAAGACACAGGCAAGACAAGGATGACAGAAGAGGGCCTCCAGTGGCAATAATGACACCAGTCGCCCTTGGAGGGTCCCAATCAATTCCCCACAGCAAAGAGGTATCTCTTTGTCTTCTTGTGTGTTAGCTAAACCACATACAATGAAAAGAAGATATGCAGTTCTCAGTGTTACCCTTAGCCATCAATTCATGTCTGTCTCTCTCTCCATTGACATTTCCACTGAAGACCTCTTTTACTAAGACCATTTAAAAATGTACTATGCCAATAAAACCCAAATTATCTACTCTCTCTCATTGTGTTCAAAACCTAAAGAAATCACATAAACTTAAATTGCTGAACTGTGACTCAAAATGAGGGACATACTACTTCTAGTGCTTACAATTAAGAAAACAGATTAAGATTCCGAATTCTTTCCTTACCTCCGTTAGTTGTTCTTTTTGTCTTCCCTAGTATTTCTGATAAGGGTGTTAGCAAAGAAACACAAATAGATACAAGGTGGCCTAAGTACTATGGTTCTATACATTAGTTTGTTAAGAAACTAGCAGCTATCACATAGTTACTTCATACAGTAATCATATGAATTACTTTTCAAATTTCAAAATCAGTTAAAAAGTCACAAATACCTACGATATCTTACTTGAAAGTTCACAATGTGTTAACAGGAAGAACGCCACTTTCCCTCCTACAGGAAAAAATATACTCTCAGGACATAATTAAAAGCTCAGAGAATTTCTTAATCTTGAATTTACCTGTCCTTCATTCATCTTTAATTGGCTAGAATCAGACTGTTCCAAAGTGATGAAATACTCACTTTTCCATTCAAGCAGGAAATCTCCTCCAGACCCCAGAAAGGGATCCCCCCAGCAGGGCTCACCTGCTCTCAATGCAGAGCACGGGCTGGGCAGAGGCTCAGTGCCACTCTCTGATTCTAAATGTGTATCTGCAAGAGGCCTGTGTCAACAGTCCTATTGGACCATCACACGACAAGGCCTTTGTCTCCTTCCTGCCGGTGTGTCAGTGGTCATGGCCAAAGACTATGTCAGGGGATTGCTAGGGGATGAAAAGTGCCTCATCTGTATGTTAGTTGTCAAAGAGGAGGATGAGCGACCTCTTCCACTGCTTTCCAGCCCAGCCCAGAGAGGATCTGCTTCTCCCACCTGAAAGGTTCAATATGTTAGGAACTAGAGACACAGGAAACAAGATCTCTGGCCAGGAGCCCAACTGCCCATATTCCATAGAAATGAAAGACAAGTTGCTTTGATCACCTTGGAGACCAATCACCCTGTTCTATTGAAAGCTTACTCCATCTTGGTGGTGACTGCTTCCCCTGCCCCTGCAGGAGCCCCATTCCCTCCACTCCTGCTTGAGTATCAGGCTAATCAGTTTGATCTGACAGATTTTAATTACAATAATTAGGACTTTTCTGAATAGGGCTGATTAGCATCCTACCAAGGATTTTTTGTGTTCTTTTTTTTCTTCTCTAAAGCAGTACTGCTAGAATCAGGGCTAATACTTTCCTCTAACAATGATTTTTTCCCCCTTGCTCAAGATAACAAATCACACATTTGGTGACCCTTGTTTGTCAGAATGTATTTTCTAATAAAATAATCCAGGAGGACCTGAAGCAGGTTCTGCATTTATCTTGTGAGTATTGGCAGCAGAGAAGAGACTGTTACTTAAAACCTTTTTCCAGAACACAAACATTGGTTTTGTTTAGTCTTTGCCTAGTAAACACTACACTGAGTTTTAAAAATACAGCTTCTTCTAAATTTTTCTCCCACAGGCTCATCAGATTGAAGCACAAAAATATATTCTTACTTCTCTGTATTATTGTATTCATTGCTTTTCAGAATGAACCAATGATAGTCACACAATAGCCAAGGGAGATTTAACCTCTGCTCTTGCCTTGCTTCTTAGAATAAAAATACCTGAACGTCACCAAGATTTTTACTGAAAATATTTAACTACGTTCAGACACTAATAAAATAGAAAAACACTGATTTCTCAGAACACTGTAAAAAGATTAGCATGACACACATGTTTAGCCTCGTTGATCATCTGTACCAAAATTATTGCTTTAAAATATGCTGTTTTAAATAAGCCACAATAAATGAGGGCATAGTTCCAGATACCAGGAAGAAAATCCACCAAACTAAATAAAGTTTGTTTGCTTTCTTAAACAGTCTAATATGAAACTAATTTTTTTAACCACGTATCTTAAGGAAAGCAGTAAAAGTGTGGACTTGCGACCCTAATCCAAGTTTTGAATCCTATTGACACCCCTATCTATCTCCCTCTGCACATTGTGCAATAGCCACTTCCCTGAGGATTAAGGCTGCTATTCTCCCTCACCTGAGCAATGTCATAATTGTGAAGGTGTTTTACTGGAATAGTTCCTAAATACGTTGCAACCTTGAAAAGACAACTGAAAAAACAAACACACAACAACCACATTTTCTGGCCACAGTGCCTTGCCAGAAAACAAAACGTAAAAGTTTCTTTTGAATTACTTGAAAATATATTCTAATCCTATATTTTCCATTTTCAATGTATCCAATTATCTTATCTTTTAGGGTTAACTTGGATTTAACATTTTTAGCCACTTGGTTTTCCAGTCACTTTAAAGTGAAAGTGATGGGCCTGAAGGTGTCTATGCTCTATGCATTCACTTTTTTTTTCCATTTTGAGGGGAAAAAACCCTCAGTAAAAAAATGTTCACTGCCTCTCTGTTATCACTTTATTCTCCATGGAAATCAGAATGATCTTTCTTCTTTTCCTTGTTTTTATCTGTGTGGATAGGATGTGCTTTGAGAAAGAACTCATTTAACCCTGTCATTGATGACTACCAAGTTTATACCTGGGGCTTAACAATCACAAAAAGGGTGACAATCCATTGACCTGCATGGAAAACATCAGAGATCCAAATCTTTTTTTTTTAAAGATTTATTTATTTATGCATACAAGCTGGGGTACAGACCAGAGACGTGGGGCAGCGAGAAGGTTCCTCAGAGAGAGTGGGGAGCAGAACAGGCAGACCCACAGAAATACACTGCTGAGGGGAGCAGTGGGCGAGGCAGGAGAGGTCTGCCGGACCATATGGGAAGCTCCCTGGTTGGGCGTCGAACCAGGGAGCTTCCCACATGGAGCGGCAGCCCTCTCCTAGGCCCAGAGATCCAAATCTTTTTACCTCTAGGTCTCTGATCGACTTTGGATCTGTCAGGTAAGAATTTCTAGGAAACACTAGTAAAAGATGGAAAGTATTGAAGGACTGCAATAAGTTATGCGATTTGCTGTCACTCAACAATACTACTCCCACATCCAAACGTTTGCCCTGGATATGACCTATTTTAAACTCTGCAGTGATGGTCAGCTTCAGGCTTCAATTGTTAAATATTTTTTAGTTATTTATTAAACAAATACAACAACAACAACAAAACAATTAAACGGACCCACACACAATAACTACTATTCAATTTAATTACTTAATTATAAAAGATTTATAAATCTTAATAGTTTGAAAGAAGAAAAATAGAGTTAGAATCTTAATGGGCAAACTCATAGGGTTTTAGCAACAGAATTCTTGGGGAGAAAGAATAGAAAAAAGTTAACACAGAGGAAAGAAGAAAAATGGGGAAATGGTTGACAGGAGGAAAAACTAATTTAAAACTTTTGTTTTCCAAAGTAAATGAAAACCATAAAACAAGTAGTAACCTTAAAAATATAAATACAGGAGCCTTCCTGGTAGCACAACGGGTTGGGCGCAGCGTTGTGGAGCTGTCGGGCGGCTACAGCACAAGTTCGATGTCCCGCCGGGGGTAAGGGGGGATCATAAATGAGGGGAGGTCCCACATGGTGCCACAGACCTCTCCTGCCTCGCCTGCTGCTCCCCTCAGCAGTGTATTTCTGTGGGTCTGCCTGTTCTGCTCCCCAGTCTGTCTCTGGTGAACCCTCTCACCACCCCACACCTCTGGCCTGCACCCCAGCTTATATGCATAAATAAATCTTTTAAATATATATATATACGAATACAAATATACCTAGGTAAACAAATGTGTATATGTATGTATATGCAGAGGGAGGGAAAGGAGGGAGGCAGAAAGAGGGAAGGGATGGAGAGTAGAGCAAAAAACCAACACAGAAAAGAACTGAAAGTAAGAAAAAGCATTTCCTTAAATTTTAAAATAGTCATTTCATTATAGGATAAGAGGATTTCAACCCATTTCATTAAATTAAGACACAATGATAGTCATTAACCATCTCAATTCCACTTACAGTTAAAATATTAAAATGTAAGCTCTCCAAACTTTTTCTTAATCATTAAGTCTATGTCTCTTACTGAGAGCTCTTACTTATGCATTCATTCAGTCAGCCAGTATCTATTTAATGCCCACTAGGTACCAAGTATTGGGCTAATTAGTGAATATTCAGCAAAACTGACCTGATCCTTATTTACCCTCAAGAGAGTTTATGGTTAAATGGGAGGGACTGGCATTAAATGAATAAATGTGAAAATAATAATTACCAAATATAAGACTGATTAAAAGAGAGAGGGTTCTGTTCTGTGGAAGCAAAAGCAGAATTAAGGGGAAATGTGTGTTCTAGGAAGACAGCTTTGTGAAATAACTTTTAAGCTATATAGTGTTAGCCTCACAGAATGGCGAGAGACAGAAAGTACAGAAGTACACAACAGCGCATGTATACAAAGCTAAATGAAAAGAACTGAGGGACCACAGTTGTGACTGGAGGACAGGGGCTGGGGAGAAAGGGGGGATGACATGAAATGAGTCTGTAGAGGTGAGCAGAATTTCACAGTCCATGTTAAGAAAAGGAGATTTATTCTGAAGGCTGTATTTTCTTCCAAGGAAAATTCTAGTAGGAGAAAAAGTTAAATATATATTCTTAAGTTAATGATTTTTATTGTACACTCAATATTTTTAAAAATAATTATTCCTTTATTAGTAAGATTTTTATTTATTTAATTTATTTTGCATAGAAAAGCTGGGGTGCAGGCCAGAGGTACGGGGGGTGAGAGGAATCACCAGAGACAGAATGGAGAGCAGAACAGGCAGATCCACTGAAATACACTGCTGAGGGGAGGAGTGGGCGAGACAGGAGAGATCTGCTGCACCATGTGTGTTAACTCCCTGGCCAGGGATAGAAGTCAGGCCTTGTGATGAGCCTTCTCATGCGCACACTAATGTAATGATGGAGAATTGTACTATAATCAGAGATTTTAGCTATATCAGAGAAATTAGGTATATCTTGGGGTGGAACATTATCCAATCACATAAAAATGTTTAAAAAAATAGTTAATGATACAAATAATGTTGAGAATATTTAAAAATCAGCATATACATAAATATGTACTATAAATTTTGTAAAAAAGAAATGTATCTATAGCAATATCCAAAGCAATACTAGATGAAATACACCAAAACAATAAAAATGATTAATGCTAGGTAGAGGAATTATAGATACTTCTATTTTTATTTAACTTTTTTTCCAATTGTGATAGATTAAAGTGAACTTCTGGAGGGATGTCCAATTCTATGATTTTTAACACAGATGTAGATTCCTATTATAATCACCACTACAACCAGAATAGTTCCCTCACGCAAAAAAAATCCCTGATGTTATTCCTTTATAGACACACCTGATGGTTGTATTATAATCTTTATACTTTTTTAAAAAAAGATTTATTTGTTTATGCATACAAGAGCTGGGGTGTAGGCCAGAGATGTATAGTGGTGGGGGGGAGTGGTGAGAGGATTCACCAGAGTCAGAGTGGGGAGCAGACCAGGCAGATTGACTGAAATCACTGCTGAGGGGAACAGCAGGCAAGACAGGAGAGGTCTGCTGCGCCATGCGGGAAGCTCCCTGGCTGAGGATCAAAGTCATGCTGCAGTGGCTGTGGATAGCTTCACAGGCTGAGACTTAATCCCTTGTGCCACCAGGGAGGCCCTTAATCTTTATACTTTTCTGTAACTCCCACACATTCCACAATTAGCAATGCACTGCTTTAGTTTTTAGGAAAAAAGATAATCTGAAGAAACGGCAATAATAGGACAACATAATACACAGCAGTTCCCTAAAACAATGTCTTTTTTGTTAATTATTGTTGAGATTGACATGCTTAAGTTATTTTTTAATTTTAGAATCTTCCTCAACTACTTCATATTGCTGCTGGCCAGAAATAAGTTTTGAAATGTGTGAAAAATATCACTGTTGGTGGTAGGAACTGGGGGAGACTTTGTCCAGAAGATTCTCTCAAATGAACAATGGCAATGAAATGTAACAGAGACATCTACTTAACATTAATGATAACACCAACTCAAAAAGACCTGGGGGAGAATAGTGCAACACAAAAATCCTTCCTATTCTTTTTCCCATTTATTAAGCATCTATTCAGATGACACCCCTATGTATGCAAGTAATGCCAGGCTTTGCATAATACAAGAACTAGGTAACACAAATTTATAGTTATCAAGGTTGTCCAGCAGTGCAAATAGATTCAAGATGTGTTTCACTTTTAATTTGTTAAGCACATATTTCTAAGAAGCCAAGTCTAGCAAAATAGCTTTCTTCTGGAAAGACATTCTGGAAAGATCATGGTTTTACAGTGTGCCTGCTACATCCCCTCTAAACTCAAATTTAAGTATGAAGCATCTGTGGGGGCTAGGAAGGTGGGAGGGAGACTCTGCCTGTCTGAAGGTAAGACTGAATGGAGAGAACTGAGAAAGTCTGGATGGACTCTCCACTGGGCTGTAAATCTTCACTGGATTCTGAATCCTGAGGGTCCAAATAGGACACTTGGGTAGTCCCAGCCTATCCAAGGACACACAGCCTGAAGGTGTACTTTGACCCTTTCTTCCAACTGAGCAGAAGAAACAGGTGAGCAAAATTACTTTTGCTCTAAGGCTAAGCACAGGCTGCAAGGACTTTACCGCAAAAGAGAAATAGGAGGTAAATACTTTCATTTCCTCCATTTTGCAGAGAAGGAAAATAAGACAGAGTGGTTGTCAGATATGCAAAAGTTAGTAAATGGTATTACAGAATTCTAATCCAAGCAGCGAAACTTCAGAATGGGTATTGCTATTACTTCTAGAGTCATGTGCTCTTGAATAGTGGAAAGAAATAAGAAATTGAATGCCTATTAATAGGGAATGGTGGAATACAGTATAGTACAATCATAGTAATGAATGCCAGGCACAAATTAAATAGAAGTTGGATATATAATAGTGGCCTTAAAAGGATTTTCATCATCCATTCACTAAGAAAAGCAAGATATATAATATGACCTGATTTTTCAAAACTGATGTTAGAAAAGTGTACCTTTATATTCCTCTATAATTATATGAGCATGGAAGAAGGTAATAAAGACAAACCATGTTGTTAACTTTGCAAATTGAGTTTTTAATTCTTAATTCACAAAGTACAAGTTAATAGTAATTCTTCCAACTATTAAAAAAAACCAAGAAATTGACAACTTGGATCGATAACAGTCCAGTATGTATTGAGATACCTGGGTCCATAGGAAACAGGTTTAAATTGGACAGGCTGCTTTACACAGAGATGCTGCAGGCTGCTGCTGATAGGATTCTTAATCACTGAGGAAGTAGAACAGAAAGTAGGAGTATATCTCTTAAGCAGACTACTACAAGCCTCTTCAATCCTTTTATTAGAAACTAAGTACACTTTCTACTAGAGGTTATACTGTGGACATAAGTGCTTTGCTTGTGTGTGTGAGCAAATGTGCACATGTGTATTTATCCTAACACTACTGTATTCCCCATTGATCCAGTCTAGTTGGAATGGTCCTAGAAAGGAGGAGACAAATCAATTCAGCAGGCCACTCTCAGCCACCTTAGGAAATCAGCTGGCTGCTCTGATGATTTCTTTATTAGTGTTAAGAAAAGGAGAACAATGGACCCTAGCCATTAAGCCCCCTAGCATTTCAAGATAAGAAAGAGTTAAACAGATGATAATCCCTGCCTTTAGCTGGGCTTCAAACATTTGGCTGCTTAATCATTTCTTCCTTGCTGTGCACTGCCCAAACACATGGGGAATATTTGGGAAGCCTTGGTTTTAGGTATGGGGGGAGAAAGAGGGTGTCTTAGAGGTGTGGGGATGGTGGGGAAGGAAGGAGACAGAATTCACAGGGGTGAAAAAGTCAGATCTCAAAGGCAAACCTTTACTAGGAAATGAAGCCATTTCTTAATTGCCATATGGGAAATAGGCTAAACACAATTTTACTAAGCTGCTATGGACTAGCTAACAGATTAAGATAGGGATGTCAATAAGTACTTATTTCTAATATTATAGACAACAGATTTGTGACTAACCCATTTAGTACTATTGTTTTGTAAACTAGCTTATTTTAATTTTTTAAGTAACATTTAATCATGTTTCGTTGAAAACATCAGGAGTAAAATTATACAACTGAATTTAATGATAAGGAGAAACAGAAGGAAGCAAATTTCAGGTGACCTAAATTTCAATCCTTACAAAATAAAAACAATGAAGAGAACAAATAGCTGTGGTTGTTTTCTCAAATGAGTGGGCTTAGGAATATAGACTTGTCTTTGACATGATATTTCAAAAACATTTATGAGTAACCAAAATAGTTACAGAGGGTAATTCATCTTCCTATAATCGATGTGCTAGATAATATAGAAACCTCTGAGACTTTAACAAGAATTGATTGACCTCTCTCTGATGAAACAATGTAACTTAAGTCACAATTCTATGAATACACAAGATCAAATATAATTTTTATTGTGCTATAAAATCTCCATCCACAGAAGTGATCCCCATTTGTGTCTTTTCTAATAAATGCCTTTATTCTTTCAAGAAATCTCAGTCTTTCCTCACTCCTCCAATACAAACTGAAAAAGTAAAGATCACTCCAAGAAATGAAAGGAAATGCTTATATTGTAGTTATTTCTACTATTTTCTAAGTTTACAGCCTACTTAGAAAAAATTTGACCAAGAAAGGAGAAACATTAGTTATTTTCTAAGTATTTTAAATTCATATTTACATGTTATCTCATTTGATTTCTAGCATGGTTCAGTAGAATTCACAAGTTCTATGCACACCTGAGTAAGATTCCAGAAAAAACATGTAGAAGAATAAAATATGTATTCAAAATTATAATTGGAGAAGAGGATTCTGGGAAATGGTGGCGTAGGAAGCACCTGGAATTCATCTCCCCACCAAGAGAACAATCCTACTGGGAAAAAAATCTGTCTCATGACATTATTTTGGAACTCTGGAGCCTATTAAAGGCTTAATTCTTGCTATTGAACATTTAGACAGTAAACTACAGTTAATTTTGGTCAATTTCTGCTCTTACCTCAGCAGCCGCTAACTATCCCATATCTTTACCCCAACCCCATCTGCAGAGCAGACAGCTGGGCATGAGTTCCTGAAGCAGCAATGCAGGTAGTGGGAGCCAGTGTCTGTTTCTGGGTGCACTAGAAATGTGATTTTTGTGACAACTGAAAAAGGTGGGTATGAAGTGGTTAAAGAAACACAGTTTTTCTAAGTTGCTAAAGTTACACTGGTACAAATTCTGATTAGAGTAGTATAACTTCAGAATGTGAAATGTAATCCTCATAGTAATCATAAAGAAAATATCCCTATGATATACACACAATAAGGAGTTTAAATGTAGGTTCATGGGTGAATCAGTGGCGGGTAACCTATGGGGAATACACAATAATGTAAAATATATAAATAATAATAAAAATATATATATTAATAAAATAAATGTTTCAATACGAAAAATAATCAATTAAAGACAAAAGAAAACTATAATGCAGGAAATGAGGGGCAAAAAGTTATAAGGCATACAGAAAACACATAACAAAACAACATAAGTAAGTTTCTACTTATCAGTGATTACTTTAAATGTAAGTGGATTAAAACTGAATCAAAAGACAAAAGATTGACAGATCAGGTTAAGAGAACATGATTCAACTATATGTTCTCTATAGAAGGACTCATTTCAGATTCAAAGATACAAGTAGGTTGAAAGTCAAGGTATGGGAAAAGATAGTCCATGCACGAGGAAATGAAAGAAACAGTAGAGATGGCTATACTAATATCAGACAAAGTAGACTTTAAATAAAAAAAAATTTGGAAGAGACAAAGGAAACTTGATTTATCATGAAAGATTCAATACAGAAGAGGGCCTAAACGATTATTTACAATTATGTAAATAACGTTTATTTAAATTAAACATTTACGTACTAATAGTATATTATTAAAATATATGAAGCAAAGATGAGCAGAATTAAAGGGAGAAGTTGACAGTCCTACAAAAATAGTTGTGAGTTCAATACCTTACTTTCAACAATATAGAGAATAACATAAGGAGAGAGAAGACTTGACCAGAATAAACCATCCAGATGTAAGAGACAAATAGAGGACATTCTCCCCAACAACAACAGAATTCATATTCTTCTTAAATGTACATGGGACATTCTCCAGGGCTTAAGGTATGTTAAGTCTCAACAGAGTTTTAAAAAGTAGATATAAACAATGTATCTTTTGCAACCATAGTAGGATAAAGCTGACAGAAGGAAAAAAAAAAAAATGAAGGTTTGAGCAGAGATAAAGAAGAAAATAGAAAAACAGGGCCTTCCTGGTGGTGCAACAGGTTAAACACAGAACTATGAAGCTATCCAGAGCCACTGCAGACCAAGTTCAATATCCAGCCAGGGAGAGTCCTACATGGCGCAGCAGACCTCTCCTGCTTTGCCCACTGCTCCCCTCAGAAGTGTACTTCAGTCTGCCTGTTCTGATCCCCACTCTGTCTCTGGTGAATCCACTCAACACCCCACATCTCTGGCCTACATCCCAGTTTGTATGCATAAATAAATAAATCTTTTAAAAAAAAGAAAATAGAAAAACAGTAAAGAAAATCAATGAAATAAAAAGCTGATTCTTCAAAAAGTTCAACAAATATGACTAAAATAGATTTAGAAACTAAAGTCAGAAATGAAAGTAAGAACATTATTACTGATTCTAGACAAATTAGAAGGATTATAAGAAACTATTATGGACATTTGCATGCCAATAAATTGGATAACACAGATGACATGGACAAACATCTGAAAATTCAAAACCTACCAAGACGTAAGCAATAAACAGAAAAATTAGTAAACCTCTAACTAGTAAGAAGATTGAATCAGTAATAAAAAAAAAAATCTGACAAAGAAAAGCCCTGAATCTGATGACTTCATGGGTGAATTCTACCAAACATTTAGAGGAACTAATACCAATCCTCCAGCTTTTCTAAAAAATGAAGAGGAGGGACACATCCTAACTCATTCTACGAAGCCAGTATTAGTTTGATACCAAAGCAATACAAAGACACTACAGGACAAGAAAATTACAAACCATTACCCCATGAACACTGATAGAAAAATCCTCAACAAAATAGTAGCAAATCAAATTCAATGGCATATTAAAAAGATTATATACCATAAGCAAGAGGGATTATTCCTGGAATCGAAGGATGGATCAACATACCAATCTAATAAACTACATTACAAAATGAAGAAAATAAACACATGATCACCTCAATTGATGCAGTAAAAGCATTTGACAACATTCAATTCTTTCAAGATAAAAACTGAACAAACTAAGAACAGAAGGAAACTATCTCAACATAGTAAGTTGTGTATGAAAAACCAAAGCAAACACTATACCCCATGGTGAAAGACTGAGAGTTATTCCTCTAAGATGGGAAAAAGACTTGAGTAGACATTTCTTCAGAGAAGATACACAAATAGCCAAGTGGCATATGAAAAGATGCTCAATATTACTAATCATTAGGGAACAGCAACTCAAAACCATGATGAGATTCACACTCCATTGGTATTTAAAAAAAAGCAAATAAACAGAAAATAGCAAGTGTTGGAGCACTTGTGGATAAATTGAAATCCCATGCACTGTTGTAATGTAAAATGGTATAACTTCTGTGGACAACAGTATGGTGATTCCTCAAAAAATTAAAATTACCAAGTGATCTAGAAATTCTACTTCTCAATAGATAGCTAAAAAATTACAAGTGAAGTACCAAAAAGATGTTTGTATACCCATGTTCATAGCCACATTATTTATAGCAGCTTAAACACTGAAACAACCCAAATGTACATTGGCAGATGAATAGGTAAGCAAATTTGCTCATTACTTATAATGGAACATTATATGTAATGACATGTGATATAGATGAAACTTGAGGACATTATGCTATGAGTTTATTTTGCAAGATAAAAATGATTCTGGAGATGGAGAATACTGATGATTGTACAAAAATATCAATGTGTACACTACTGATTAACAATATAAAGAACTCTTGATACATGCAACAGTAGGGCAAATCTCAAAAGAAGTAAAAAATGAGCACACAGCATGATTCTATTTATTTTAAATTCTACAAGATATAATTTAGTTTTAGTTTATAGTGATAGTATGCAGATCAGTGTTAGCCTGCAGATAAAAGTAGGAGGATGGATTAATGGATTATTAATGGAATCTTTTTGGAGGGATGATAGAATGTTTATTATCTTGGATTGTAGGGATGGTTTCACAGGTGCCTGCAGATATTAAAACTTATCAAATCATACACTTTAACTATGTGCGTTTGGTTTACTTCAAATATACCTCCACAAAATGGAAAAACAAAATCAAATATAGGATCATATATATTATTTATCTTGACAATGTGATGTGACCACATTTCTATATTAAAGCCTATGCTTCTCTACTGCATTTTAGTATTCCATTATGTAAACATATTCTGACTTAATTTACCAAACTCTGTTGCTGAATATTCAAGTATTCAACAACTTTCCCTATCACAAATCACAGACAACAGTGTTCCACTAAGAGGCCATGTATAATTCTCAATTGCATTACAAAAGTAAGCTAGAATATTATACTCACTAAGGCAAGGACCAGCGTTAAAATGGTGTTCCATAACTGTGAACTTGGACTTCACGTTAGCCTTGAATCGTACTAAAAATATGTGCAACTGAACCAACAGGCACTAGAACAGCTCAATGTGAAGAAAAAAACAACAAAAAATCCAATCCCACAAGAAGAGAAAGAAACATATACTAAAACAGAGGATCAACCACATTAACGTTGAATGCCAAAAAATATGTTTAAACAACCTTAAAAGAAGAAAAAATATCTATTAGGTAGCCAATATGTATTCTGGGGTAGAAGAAGACTGTCAAAGAGTTCGCCAAGGAAAATAATACCATCTCAGCTCTAGGAATACTGAAAGCTGATCTTGCACTAAGGAAAGGGAATCAGAAAATCAAGTAGGTAAAAATACTCTTTCCAAACCTACTTGTCGCAGTAGCCCAACACACAGCAGTAAGAGATAGCTTAGAATGGTTAGCAAAGCAGCCAAAGAACATTTCACAGGGGTAAAAAAAAGAATAATATATGTAATATTTTTCTCTCCTCCAAACAGAGTTTTTTTTTTAATTGGAAGATATTCCCCAAATGATGAAGTAAAAATCCCTGTTTTAGGATAGAGGAATACTACATTATTTAATACTTATCTGGCACTCTTTAAAAAAAACACACACACAATAAAATCCTCCATCCTCACTCTCCCCGCCCCCTGTTGCCCACCACCTATTTCCCAGGCAGCCTGTACTTTACAACTCTTTCTCTCCCTGCGGTGCTGCAGCAGACCTTTCCTTCATGCCAAAACTGCCCTTTGAAGTCTGCCCTCCCATTAGTGCTTTGGTGTAGGTATTCAGACTGATCACACAAGCCCAGCAGAACTCCCGGACCATCCATGTTCTGTCGTATACAGTTGTTTCATGTGGCCTGTGATTTACAGTCTTAATTAATGCTCAAAAGAAGAAGAGCACATCTTTGGTGGAGTTTTTCCCCCCTTCTTTCTACAAAACAGGACTCTTGGGGTTTCTGTGGACATTGTGCAGGATGGTTTTGCCAAATGGAATGAAGCACACTTAATACTTTTCCTTTATAACCTTTGCCATAAATCAGCTGGCACTCCGTTTGCACAAGTGCAGCGATTAATGTCCTACCCCTCCCCCAGCACTTCCCGAATTTTAAACAAAGTAGGAATAAACTGAGGGTGAGCAGAGCCAGCGGGCCCAGTAAATCAGTTTAATGAGATCTGAATAGATCACATAGGACATATTGTAGAAAAATAAGGTGGGTGGTGGGGATCTGAATTTCAACAGTGTGGGAGTAGTGGGGGCTGAGGCAGAGAAAAGATGGAAGTTGCGGTAGGCAATGCTCAAACTCTGACACATGTCTTTGGTAAGTACAGCACATCTTACATTCTCTTTCCCATTTGCTGAAACTTACTGCTGTGACTCGTTTAGATTTAGCACTGTTTCCTGTCTGTGGTTTTGCTGTCCCATGTTTTCCCACAGATGGGGAGTTTTCTGTTAACTTCTTCTCATCCATGACTGTCTTAATCTCTATTCATTCTTAGTCTATGACTTCCCTTCCAAAAATATACCTCTATGTCTACACAAATACCTTTCTATCTAAGAAAAGAAAAATAACTAGGGGCTGAACTGAGTAAGCAGTAAGAAACGATTTGGAGCTGAACAACCAGAGCCACTCAGTTCAGAATTCTCTGCACTACTGTCACTATGGAGAAGGAAATTAACGCTCCTCCCTCTCCTTCACTGTATCAGAAAAACATATTGATGAGTTTTCTGCTCCTTAAAGCAAATAACCAATAGGATTCCTCCTGTTGGAAAACTTTATTACAATAAAAAAGAAAACCTAATTTCAAAGAAGTTGTTTGATTATATATTTCCTTAATGTTGCTCACAAAGGAAAAAATACATCATCGGTGCCTCTGTTAAGAGCGCTCTCACGCAATACAGAATTTGAGGGGAGATCATTAAAGGAAATAAAGGGTAAAGTGAAAGTAAATGATGACTTAGTAATGTTTTACTTTATGAAAAGTATGAGGGCTGTTTCAAAACTTCTGAATTCTGTATATAAGAACACCAACTTTTAGTCATGTTCATTGTTCTTATTACTCTCTGTGACGAAACACCAGAAAGACATTAATTTAGTATGTTATATATGGCCAGCTGCGTATGAGAAAATTGCATAAGCAACCTACTAACTCCCAAGAGTAACTACTGACAGTAAGAAGATACATAATAATGCCAGGCTATTACATCTTTAAAACTCCAGTTATGGGGGGATATAGATTATTCTTTTTAATTTTACATGTATTGCCCCTTTCCATAAAGTATGAACACACTGAAGCAGCCTCTTAGTCTCATACTAAAACACTTCTTCTAGGAAGCAGAATCGAGATTTGAATATTCCAAATCTGCATTCCAACTGGAAAGCAATCCAAAAAAGACGTGCCGTCCTCAACACGCTTCACTATGGGTAATAAACAGTAAATGAAATGTTTTTAAGTATAAAAACTTTCTAGCATGCTAAATCTGAGAAATGTCAGTGAGCTGTAAGTTCTGTATCGTCTATGGCAAATTCAGACCTCTGTGCTTCTGGATTATTCTGTGCTATGGATTATGTCAAGCATATGGCATAAAAGTTAATGAATTCAAAAACACAAAGGAATACAGCTGTGGAAGAGCCTAAATTACACAATAACAATTTTGCATTTTAACATTTAGGCCTTTAGTGCTTTTCAAACTTAACATAAGGTCTCCATCTTCACTGCTCCTCCCCTTCTTTTCTCCTTTCAAATGTGAAAGAAGTTGATTGATAACATATTTCAACTTTACCAGATAGTGCAGACGTAGTGTGCTTGTTTAAAAAGACCTCAACTACATGCAATGACTTTAAATAGAATCATTACTTTTACATACTATTTTTTTCCTTGCAAATATCAGTGATGGGCTCCCTTGCAGAGGTAAGAAATAGAGTATGTGGCAGAAACAGTGGGATTCACTCCCACGTGGGAGATCTCCATCACCTTCTGCTGCACAGAGCCCTCTGCATTTTATGGTTTAGTTTTGTTTACAAACACGGACATATCACATCACACAAATTCTAAGTGCAAATCTGATGGCTAGGGAGAAAGACAGATTTCACTACCTCTCCTCCTGGAGCACAGCAAATAACCTTCTGTAAGGATGAGCTAATAAGCACAGTGTCTGGAGGGTGGGGAATAAAATCAATGTTAACGTTCTTCTATCTCCCCCATGGAAAAACCAAAGTCTTCATTTTCTTCATTTGTACTCTACTGGATTGAAAAAGATAGGCTAGGATATAGTGAAAATTTTAAATCTCCACAGTTTCTTATGTAAGTTCTTATACTGGACAGATAATTAAGAATTCAGAAAATAATAGTGTGAATTTACAATATAATGACATTTTCAAAAATCACGTCTGTCACATAAGAAACTCATTTCCTTTCATAGAAGAGCAGTTCAAGACAAGTTTAAAATTTCAACTGCAATCTGTTACCATACCATGCAAATAAAATGAGGTGTGTGAAGTATTTTTAAGCCTCTGAGAGGGACATGGTATGAATTAGATGGAGGGGGGAAATGTTATCTGTAAAATAAGAACAATGGTACATCAGTGTATAAACATTTTTTAAAGCCCAAGGGCCCTCAAAAAACTTTGAAAATCATGGTCATAGTCATAGGCCCACAAATTCTTGCATTTCATTTTTTGGGGTTTCTATCCATCCTGAGACAGACTTACGATCATACTCCACAGGGAGAGACGATCTGCTTGGCGTAAAAGGAATCAAACAGGCTTGCAGAACACTTAAGTGGACACATGGCACTTGGTTTGACTTTTCTGGATCTTTTATCAAAGAAAAAGAAAGGATTCAGTCAAGTTGAGATGTGGTAGAAAAAGAAGCTGATGTTAGAGCCCAGGGGATTTCATCAGTACTAATCTTGGTCCTGCTATAGCAATGAGATCTGTGCCACATGAACCAGCCCCGTTCTCCTTGTTTGTAAGTGGGGACAGTACTATGTAAAGCACATCCAGTCTGTCCTAAAGGAAAGGCTTTTTCAGGCTAGAGGTTTGTGTGGCTCCTACCCTAAGGAAGAACTAAGAATCCAGTCTACTTGATACAAGTGACAAGACAAAAAATTAAGCAATGTAGCTAGCTGTCAACTAAAGAAAAAGTAATGTCCTCCTTTGCTTACTTAAGAAAAAGCTTCTTCTTAGAAGAGATGAGGGCTGATCAGAATATTCCTCAAATCACTAAAATTGAAACTACTAGTAAATATTAAGATAGTAAAGAGCCAGAATCACACAAACACTATAGAAAATACACCATAGTTGAGGAAAAGACAGAAAATAAGACTAATGTCCACGGTATATAATTGATCAAATAACCTATAGGCCACAAAGGGGGTCATCCACAAATCATGGTAAGTCCCCACTGCTGGGCATTTATGTTTATAGTAAAGACAATGTTAATGAATTAATTATCAGATTTCCAAGCACTGAAGTAGAAAATCTGAAAAGACAATCCGAAAGGATGAAGGAAACCACATTAATTGCACAAGAGGGGCAGCTGCCAGCCTTTCAGTAAGAAAGAAATGGAAAAGCAGAACACACTATTAAGAACGAAAAAATATCAAAGCAGCCTGATGTCACTGAAAGTGAAGGGCAAAGACTTGACCAGTTACATAACCAATGCTGATGACCTTGAATCTTTAAACTAAAATATTTTATTTAGCACTTAAGGGTACATGTTTTACTATCCAAAGGACAAAACATGAAATGTTCTAGTTCCAACTTTGTCAGAATAGCTTGCTCTTTAGAAATGCCTTCCCACTGCAATCTCTTAACTTTTCATATACTCTTTCCCATCTTATTTTGTCCTTAAATTGATCTTTTGGGTTGGAAGGTAAGATGTAACTCCTGTTTCAGATTTGATAAAATTGAAAATCAGGAATAGAATGACTTTCTTAGAATCATCAGTCTACATAATGAAAATCTCCTGATTGTTGGTACCCACTTAAAAAAAAAATAAACAGTTTGTGAGAAGGACTGGCAAGTTTCTTTTACCTCTTAATTAAAGGCATGGCCACCATTATCTTTTCCCATGATAGCACTCAGGAAGGCTTCCTTATGCCCCCAAGTAAAGGAATACGAGCCTCTTAGGAAACTCAGAGAAAACCTAATCCTGTCTGAGTTACTCTGCTCAGAATGCAGTCCTAGTTACTGGGGCAAATTTCAATCAAAGACTTGATGATGATTTGTACTTTCCCCACTCCTGTACAGACACTCTTCCCCCCCCCCCCATTCTCTGCATCTTTTGCTGAAATTAGATTAAGAGTAAGGAAGGGGATTGAGGCAGGAAACCACTCAAACATAGAAAACTAGAAATACTTAAAAAAAAATGAAATCAAAGAATCTGATGGGTCAGCAAACCTGAAGTCTGTTCAGTTTGCACTTGGCATCAGATTATACACACTTGCCACCCTGACTTAGTGTGCACACTTGTGTGTTTTGTCCTTTATCAAAAACCATCTTTAATAAGTTCTTGTTATAAATGGCCTACTTTTCAACTCTACTTGTTAAGGCTAGACTGCCTTTTATAAGAGTCAAATCCAGACCAACAGAATTACAATCATCAGAGGATATAAAGCTAGGGCTGATTCAGAATAGTATGCTAGCTGCACAGGTGCTCCAGGGTGATCTATTCAAAGTTATCATTTTAATCATTTGGAAATGGAGAATCAGATATGATGGATTTAACCAAGTAACTAATGACCAACAATCACTTTGTAAATCATAGAAAAGTGGTCTTGTATGGAATGCCAGAACATTCTCTGATTTAGAACAAACTCTGCCTTCACCTCTATCACTTTTACCATGAAGTACAGGAACATAACAGAGTTCAAAGAGCACTCAATAATTTTGCTGACCCTCAATGGATCCAGTTAGTCCACATAAACTTTGTGCAAACTACTTAATCTCTTTAAGTCTCAGCCTGCACACCTATGACAGGGGGAAATACATTTTATCACACCTTTACCCCTCCCAACTCTAGTCAGCTCTTGTAGTTTCTCTCAAATAATATAAATGTAACCTGCCAGGAACACAAGAAGTGTTTAATAAATGTTGGTTCTCTCTTCCCTTAATATTAAGTGAAATTTCAAAAATAAAAGAGAGTAAGTAAAAAGAAATTATGCAAGTCAATAATGAATATAATGAATCATTTACTTGGGGCCAAATATTTATATCTATTCCCCCAACCAATCAATTCCATTTTTATCTAGCTTGTTCCTGACACAATGAATGAAAATGCAAAATAAACAAACTTGTAGTTCTAATTAAAAAATTAGGGAAAAGAAATATCAAAATTATAGACTAAGTTAATATTTATGATTTACCTAATATTTCAATTAGTCTTATAATTTTGAATGTCACCTGGGTAAATGAACATGAACAAATAACACAAAAAAACTCAAGCTTTTCTTAGAATATAAGAAGCTTCTACACAAAATAGTTTTTATAGATACTTTGCCCTCAAACAGATGGAATATGACTCCCTACTCCTTAAGAGTTAGTTGCACATAATGACTTCCTTCCAAAGAGGAGAGTATGGAGAGAGATGGGGGGAAAAACAGTACTGTGGAGAAACCTGACAAATACTACCTCAGCCAGGTGGTTTTCCTTTCCCAAATCTGTAACTCTGGTGTAATTATGAAAAAAAAAATTAAGCAAATCCTAACTGAGGGACAACCAACCACTATTTAAAACCTTCAAGGTCTTGAAAAACAAGGAAAGTCTGAGAAACTGTACAGACCAGAGGAACCTACCGAGATAAAATGATTAAAATTAAAGTGTTATCTTGGATGGGCTCCTGAAACAGAAGAAGGACAATGGGTAAAAACTAAGGTAATATGAATAGAGAATGAATTTTAATTAGTAAGAATATATCAATTATTGGTTATTAGCCACAGCAATGTAAGAGGTTAATAACAGAAAAACACCATGGACCACTTTACTAATATTTTTGCAAATCTGTCTGTTCCAAAATAAAAAATCATTGCATTATTTTAATATCTATACATTCCGTTCCCAGCAACAGAAAGGGTATTTAATAGGCATCACTGGAAAGCCAAGTTATTTCATAAAGATGAACAGTTAAGATGGGCAGTTAAGATGAACATGTCATGGTATCTGCCCAAGTTGGAGTAAAATGGCCTCCTCAACAACCTTATCTGTTAATTTCCTCACCAATGAATCCAAGAAGCTGCATTAGATTTTCAGTACAGATCTTTATAGCTCTACAGTTCCATTATATTCAACATCATTTCTCTAAAAGCCAGAGGCAAACACCCAAAATAACAGAGACCTTTCCCACTCCCACCCATCCCCCTTCCTCAGCCCACCACAAGCTTTATTTCTCATTCCAAAAGTGGGTCTGATCTTTAATCTGTGCCTGCTTCCACATCACCATGACTGACAGAGTCAACCGTGAGGGTCTGCCACTAAATCAACATCCCTTCAGGGTCCCTTTGCAAGAAGGCAAAGACTCTAGCAGCTGGCTTTGGAGACAGGATTGTTCAGCATGGTCAAAGCTACTGCATCATCCATCATAGCAAGATGAGTGGACATCTGCCCAGGGTCAGACTAGCAAAGCAACTGCATGAATTTACCCCCAAGTCCCTGCTTCCTTTGCATGTTTCTAAACTTAGTTGCTTTATTCTTAACATGGTGCCCTCCAGCAGGGGTAGGGTGAAGGTGCACAGGTCACCCTCTACAGCCAGTTCACAGTGGAGTCACATACCCCACTCTAAGACACACACAGAGCAGGAGTGTTTCCTATTAGCCTGTATTCATTAATATTGCTTCCTGGCTGCCATGTTGTGTTTGGAAAATGGCTGCATTTTTGTAGCTACTTCCTATCATCTAAATGTGCTTCAACTTAAAACTGATTCCAAATAAATAAGATCGTTGCTTCAAAGCTGACAGAGCTGAACAAATACCTTTGAATTCTCTTTTGTCCTTTGTGAAGTAAACTCAAAATTCATTTTCAACCTAGTGTTTCGTCATTTGACAGACAAACATTTATTAAGTGCCAACTAAACACCTGCTTGCTACTCTGTCAGTGCGGGGCATATAGAGATGAATAAGACACATAAGACATGGACCTTGCTCTCAAAGTTCCCCTCTAGAAAGGAAGAAAGACAAAATGTAAATAATTACAATCTATTAGTATATAACATTATTGGTAACCAGCATTAGTCATAATAACTAAAAGATGAAAACAACCCAAATGTCCATCAACAAATGAATAGATATAATTGTATGTATATGTGGTATATACACATACAATGAAATAACCAGCCATAAAAAAGGAGTAAAATTCTATATATGCTACATGAGTGAACCTCAAAGACATATACTGAATGAAATACGCCAGACAAAAAAGACAAACATGTATGATTCTACTTGCATAAGGTACTTAGAACAGTCAAATTCATAGAGACAGCAAGTAGAATAGTGGTTATTAAGGGTTGGGTGGGAGAAGAGCTATTGTTTAAAGTGTAGTAAGGTTTCTGTTTTGGATGATGAAAAAGTCCTGGTAATAGATATTGGTAACAGTTTGCACAACACTGGGAATATACTTAATGATACTAAATTTTACTTGTAAAAATGGTGAAAATGTTCAATTTTCTGTTATGTATATTTTAACTTTACCACAATTAATTTTTAATTGTACTTTCCTCAAAGAAAGAGTGGAGGGAGGGAGGGAAGGAGGAAAGGCCCGGGAGGGAAGACTAGAGAACACTAGAAAAGTAAGTAGCAAAGATCAAAATAAGATAGGAATTAGTAATTTGGAAAATATTTCATTTAATTTTATATTTTTTGATAGGTAATACACTGCATAATTCAAAAATCATAATGATATAAAATGACACACAGGGAGAGTTTCATCAAGGTCCTGTCTCCAACCTAGTCCTTCCTACCAGCCCCTCACATTCCCACCTGCTCATTAGAGACCATATTGCTTTCCTCACTCTTCCAGTGATTTTTTAGCAAACAGTAGCAAATATTCTCATCTCCCCTCTTTCTTATACAATGTTGGCATATTATAATCATTGTTTAGCACTTAACCTTTCGTTTTAATCTTGAAGACTTTAAGTCATGCAAACTCAAAAGTGATGATTTTACATGTTTGTAGGGAAAAAGAAGAGACATTTTCTTTCTACCCAAACAGCACTTTAACAAGTGCAGAGAAGTTCACTTTCTACTTTGTTGGGAGAGAGAGATTGATTTTAACTTCAAGCAGCATTAAGGATGGCTGCTTGCCCTGGAGGAAAAGTTTACAACGTGTAAAGCTCCTCTTTCAAAGCAGCCTTATTTCCATAGGCAGCTAAGAGATTACCACCTTGTAAAAGAAAGGAAGAAATGAAACCTCCCCACCTTTGAGCTCTCCATCACAGGCAAAGGACCCTTGAGGTCGGGATGGGGGTGGCCTCTAGATGATCACTACTCAGACTCCCAAAGCAAGATTCTGTTCTTTTAAATTTAAGGAAATTGACTGGGGTTGTGTCTTGAACTCTGTGAAACTATTACGTCCCTGGGCTGCCTCTTCTCCTCAACCCCTTTTAACAAAAAAAAAAAAAAAAAAAAAAAGACAGCTAATACAAGGAAAATCCAGCCTGTCATCTTCCCAAACTATTTTAGTCATAATAATTTACAGCTTTGGCTATTTAAAAGTAAGATAAAGACAGCACACAGGAGAGAGACACCTGTCATCAGAAAACCAACAGCTGCCTTTTCAAGGTACTATAAAAAATATCCCTTTCTGGGCCTCCCTGGTGGCACAACGGGTTAAGTGCAGCACTATTAAGCTATCCAGAGGCACTGCAGCACTATGAAGCTATCTAGAGCTACTGCAGAACGAGTTCAATACCCGGCCAGGGAGCTTCCCACATGGAGCAGCAGACCTCTCCTGCCTCATCTGCTGCTCCCCTCAGCAGTGTACTTCAGTCAATCTGCCCGTTCTGCTCCCCACTCTGTCTCTGGTGAATCCTCTCACCACTCCACACCTCTGGTCTATACCCCAGCTTGAATGCATAAATAAATAAATCTTTTAAAATATATATATCCCTTTCTATCTTCTCAGGATAAACCCAAAATTTAGAAATGTGATAATGGTAATTATTGTATATTAAACGTAGATTATATATTAAAATAAGACATTTAATTTTTTTAAATATTTTAAACACATCAGCATTTGCATTTGTTCATGTCATTCATTTATTCACTATTATTTTATTCAAGAATTTTTTGAACATCTTTTTTGTTGCAGAAACTTCCAGATACTGAAGACACAAAAGCAAGTAAGGCAGGCAAATAAATCCCTTGTGTTAATGGAGTTAACATTCTAGATGGTGAGACAGAAAATAAAGAAATGAAGATATTGACTTTTTAAATAATGCATACCCAAAACTTGCAGTGTGACTTCACTTCATTGCATTTGCAAATATGCAATGTGACTTCAACTAAAAAAAAGAAGGGTAAACAAATAGATATAAACATACAATGACAAAAGCAGTCAATAACAAGATGAAGCAGGATGACAGGATGGGGATGGAGAAAGCACCCTTAGGATGAACCAGCAGAAAAGGTCCTTGTGAGGAGTTAACCAATCTCAAATAAAGAGAGAGGGCCAGATCCAGATTAGGGGCCAGGGAAAAGAGCCCGAGAGAGAACAGCAGAGGACAGGGACGCTGGACTGAAGGAGGAAAGGGGAATGGTGAAAGAAAGTCAGAGGAGCAGGAGATGACAGACAAGTGTGGTCTCTTTGGTCAGGGGTTAGCAAAAACTATGGCCCAGAGACCAAATCTGGTCTGCTGTTTGTTTTGTACAGTTCATGAGCTAAGATTGAGTTAGATATTTTTTAAATAGTTAAATAAAAAATAAAAAGAAAAATAATTTATGACAAGTTTTCACATGAAAATTCACAAAATTTAAATTCAGTATGCTTTGTTCATTCATTTACTCATTTATTTTTCTGGTTGCTTTGATGCTATGAGGGCAGAGTTGAAAGTTATGATAGAGTCTATGTGTCCCAGTGCCATGTACTGAAATGTCCCCTGTCAATTCATTTGCTGACGGCCTAATTCCCAGTGTAACGGTATTTGGGAGTGGGACCATTTTAAGATAATTAGGTTTAGATGAGGTCTTGAGGGGGGGCGCCCTCCTGATGGGACTAGTGCCCTTCTGAGAAGAAGCACCATCAACCTTGCTATTTTATCTATATTGGCCCCTTTTTCCACATGAGGAACAGAGGGAAGAAGCCATGTACAAGGTAGGAAGAAGGCCCTTCCCAGAGCCCCACTCTACTGGCACCTTCCTCTTAAATATCCAGTCTCCAGAACTGTGGAAAATTAATACCTGCTGTGAAGCCACTTAGTTTACAGCATTTTGGTACGGTGGCCCAGAAAGACTATGATATCCACACAAAACCTAAATATTTTTAGGTTAAAAATGTTAAAAATTGTTAAAAAATTTTAAAAAATTACTGACACTTTACAAAATGTTGGTTAACTCCTGTTGTAGGCCTTGGATTTTATCCTATGAGACAGTAAATGAGTTCAGATCTTGTTAAATGAGCAGATCTAATATTCGCTGTTTAGATTACTCAAAATATTTTGTTTTTTACATTTTAATTTTTTTAAAGATTTATTTATTTATGCATACAAGCTGGGGTACAGGCGAAAGGTGTGGGGTGGCGAGAGGGTTCACCAGAGACAGAGTGGGGAGCAGAACAGGCAGATAGACAGAAACACACTGCTGAGGGGGAGCAGCAGGCGAGGCAGGAGAGGTCTGCCACACCATGTGGGAATCTCCCTGGCCAGGAATCTTGGAACTCCAATGGCTGCCAACATCTCTACAGAGCAGCGCTTAACCACTGCACCACCAGGGAGGCCCTGTTTTTTACATTTTAAAAGGACAAGTTTATTAGGAAAAAGAGGAAGAAAAAGAGAGGCATCTGCATAGTTACAGGTGGTCAGGAGAGTCGCCCACTCAAACTGTTTTCCAGCATTCTTGAGCAACCTGAAGGTCTCTGACAAATTACTTGGAAGCAGGAATCTGAGTCATTTATTTCAACAGATCTTTTATGTAATATAACTAAGATCCAAGGATGGGTACTGCTGGATCAAGGGTCCCTAGGCCCAAGAACCATGAAGTGGGCAGACCCAGCAGCCACTTCAGCATCTGAATCTCTACTGGTACATGTGGGCTCCTCCAAAACTCATGCCAGCACTAAGGAGGATAAGAAATGTTGCTTCTTTGCACAAATGACCCTTCAGTGAAAGGTGGAACTTTAAGGAAGTCAGAAGTCAACTTATATGCATGATGAAGATAACTCAGTTTGGACAGATGCCTAGAAATTTCTTTGTTTTTGAAGGATTTGGAAGGATGATGGACATACAAACAGTAAGGATGTAAAGGGGAAAACGGGACAAGGCAGATCTTATACATCTGTGTATTGATTTAGCCAACTAATAAACTAAAAGATCAAATGGGGAAACCAAACTCAAACTTAAAAAAAAAAAAAACCACAGTATTTTTGAACAAATATAGGAACAAGTAATATTTTCTTTAAAATGTATCATGGAGGTTCAACTCTGCAGAGTTACTAGATTTTTTAAAGTTATTTTAGAAAATCATTCACCTGAGTATGTAGGAGGGGGCACATGCTGGGAGTGAGGAAACTTTTAAGCTGCAAAGAAAACATAACCATGGGATTCTTTTAGCTAAGGGTGGGAAGTTGGGCAGAAGGCTGATTGAGAGTTGGGGACTTTAACCACAAAGTAATTTTCATTTAAATTGAATGATAAGGGTCTTCCTGGTGGCCGTAATGGGTTAAGCACAGCACTGTGGAGCTGTCAGCAGCTGTGGTACAGCACAAGTTCGATGCCCAGCTAGAGACATTCCCACATGGCACAGCAGACCTCTCCTGCCTCACCCGCTGCTCCCCTCAGCAGTGTGTTTCAGTCGATCTGCCTGTTCTGCTCTCCACTCTGTCTCTGGTAAATCCTCTCACCGCCCACACCTCTGGCCTGTATCCCAGCTTGTATGCATAAATAAATAAATCTTTAAAAAAATAAGTAAATAAATTGAATGTCAAGGTGAGACTGGGCCACTTCCAAGTCACCCCTTTGATAATGCCACTATTGATGAAGTTTAGGCACATCATTTGGCGTGAGCAACTAAACAAGGACCTCTGACATTTGCTATCTTTCTAGCATGTAACACAGTTTCCTGGGCTGGGTGTGAGGGCAGGGGAGAACAAGGGATTTCTTGCACCCTTAGGTGCTTCTGCTCACAGAGAACATGCATAGTATAGCCCTGTTCCTCATACTTACAGGGCTTACTCCACTCACACACTACCCTCCTACCCAAGGCAAGACTCAAACAAGTCCTACTATTTGGTATACTACTCTGGTGACTGAAGAACTCAGGTCTCACGGAAAAAAGGACCAAAGTTCATTTTGTAAAGTTGAAGATAACTGTGGCCAACATTAAGACATCCCAGTGTAGTGTCAATTTCCCCTTCCATAGATCAAATAAAATCAAATGTCAGAGGATCTTCCTAGACCTACCTCTGGGATTGTCTAGTATAAAAAGTGACAAATTTCAACCTTCTGTTTATCTTGAGTAATAGTCTTAACAATGAATTTTAATTCTTTAAAATAAAAAAGCTAAACAAAGCAAAGAAACAGATTAGAACTGCTCCAAGACAAAAAGATAAAATGAGAGAGGCCAATAAAGATAAAGTTACACTGTTCTAGGATGAATAGTACTAGGTGTATCAAAGCTATTGTCTTCAAACTAGGCTCTACAGGTTGTTTCTGCTGTTATTCTGTGGCTGCCCCTGAAAGATTACTGATTAGAAGGACACTTGCTTTACATGGATCATTTTTTAAAAATCTAGTCCTGAGCAAGTACATTCATGTACAGTTATCTGATTGGACCTCCTGTCCCCACAGGTTGAGCTCAGTGAAATCCCAGATTAAGCTTGGAGGGTATCAGCCCAAGCAGATTCTCTGCCAACAAGGAGTTGTGTGATAACAAATGAAAACCTGAAAATACAGGCCCACAGCAATACGCTGCAGATAGCTCTAGTTTTAGCACTTAATACTTTTTTAGATGCTTTTTTGACCTTAAAATTAGAAATTAAAAAAAGAGAAAATTTAAAAAGAGAACTTAATGATATGTGTAATAAAATTCATTAGTTTTAAGATGAACAGAATTGGGCAACACTTTCATGAAATGTATTATTTAATAAAGTGAACACAGAAAATGGAAAAATTACTGGATGCCCAGGCTGTTGCAAGGGTAGAACTATAGTAAATTGCATATTTGGGATTTAACAAGAGTTTAACTGATCTATCTCATAATAAATAAATGTTTCAAATTTAAATACATAAAGCAGATTTATATTATTATGTGCATTATTTAAGCTATCACTTACATATATTTTGCTTATTGATATTCTGAGAAGGTGTTTCTTTACAAAACAGATTTGAATGTGCTGATTGGAAAAAAATAAAGGATTGGAAAGGCCTATAGGCGTGTACCCAGCCAGAGTGTTGGGTATCTCACGCTGTGAGACTTAATTGTACAAGCTTAATTAGCTTGCAAAAGGCCTAAACCAGATTTACCATACTCGGAAGAAGGGCGCTGGGCATATTTAGGGTTCCCACAGGTTTCCTAGTGGGCTGTTTGACCTCTGCTGGCTGATTTGCACAGTGTTGACTCAGGCATTGGGGAGGGAGAAAATAATCACATCCCCCACCATGGCAGCCTCACAGCAACTTTCTCTGGCTTCCTTCACCTTCTGTTAGCATCTTCCTTCTTTTCAGTGCTTTGCTCCCTATTTGTTATTTCTGATTCATTTTCTCCTCTCACGTAGACATGTTTTCCTTCCTCCATATGTCTATCTGTACATGTATTTTCTATAGCCTCTTTTCCCCTTTTCTACAGCTCTGAATATGTGTGAATTTTTGAATGAGCAAAGTTTGTAGAATAATCAAAACAAAACATAACCCTAGGGAATGATTTGCCTAAAGAATGCTAATTCCTTACTCAAGTAAATTTATAGTCTCTAAACTTTTTTCTTCATCTTAGTGTGACGGAGCTCTCTGGCTCAAAGAAAGAGAAAGTAATCTTAAAATTTTATGTTAATATTTGCTACTAGAAATTGGAAATGGAATAAATTCTCTTTGAAGCATTTGAACAACATTTTAAAACCCGGTTGTCACAAATATGATTGGAATGCAATTCATTCATCTGAATTTGTCAGTGTCCTTGCTTCGACTATCTTTTATCAAAGTGAATTTATGCTGAGAAGCAAATCAAGTATCTTATATCTCTAAGGGAGATAATATTATTAGGAAGGTGATTAAGCAGGAGAATATAGCATGACCTAAGGTGAAGGCACTGCCTTCTAGCAGAATGTGATCCCTGCCACAAGGGAATTAATGTTCAAGAGGGAAAGATGATGTTTTGTAACAAAGTGGCTATAGCTATATGGAAAGGTGGTACTTAATCTCCACCTTGGTGAAAGGCAGAGTTGAAAGGGAGGAGACTCCAAATGGTAGGAGTAGAATACAAGGCAAGCAGGAGGGGAGAGAGATTGCCAATATACATCTATTCTAAGCAAGCATCAGGCAAAGGCCTGGAAAAACAGGATTAAATAATCAGTCTTTAGTCTCAACCCTACTCCGGCACAGGGGCACCACCACCTTCTCTCCTACACCCAGATGTTATCTGACGCAGCCCCTTCCTTCTGCCTGCTCATGAATTGAAGGAAGAAAAATCTAGAAAGCAGGAGCTGTTCAACCTACATTGCCTGTACCTCTTATGCCAAGCTCTTAGTAAATGTTCTCTCATGTTATAAAGGGAACATAGTAGGAACAAAAGAAATGCAATTTTGAAGGGGTAAGGATTTCATGCAGTAACAGGGAGCTACTAAGGAGTGGGGTGCCCCAGCTCCATACAGGATAGGAAGGAAAGTAAGCCTGGGAAAGAATTCCCACTAGTGTGAACTTTATTTATTTATTTTTTAAAACATTTAGTTATTTATGCATACAAGCTGGGGTGTAGGCCAGAGGTGTGGGGTGGTGAGAGGATTCACCAGAGACAGAGTGGGGAGCAGAGCAGACAGGTTGACTGAAATACACTGCTGAGGGGAGCAGCGGGAGAGGCAGGAGAGGTCTACTGCACCTTGTGGAAATCTACCTGGCCGGGGATCGAACTCGTGCTGCAATGGCTCTGGACAGCTTCATAGTGCTGTGCTTAACCCATTGCGCCACCAGGGAGGCCCTAGTGTGAGCCTTAAAGAGAAATATTGGGGCCATTTCCTAAAAGGCTTTGATAAGAAGGTGGGGCTAAGATGCTTGAAGTTTAGTTTGTACATAATTTAAAGTTATTCAGAGCGAAAAAGAGATTTCACAGAATGATACATTTTTCACTGAAGCTACACCCTGAAGTGAAAGGGGTGGAGTGATATGAGGACAGGCCAGCCCCTGCCCTCACATGGTGAGCTATCTGGTATTTTAGGAAGCTTAAGCTGACACCTTTGAGAGGCAAGAAATGGAGAAAGATTCAGTTGAATTTATCAAAATATAAAGACGAATAGCCAGTGTGGGGCCTCCCTGGTGGCGCAACCGGTTAAGTCTCAACCTATGAAGCTATCCACAGCCACTGCAGCACAGGGAGCTACCCATATGGCGCAGCAGACCTCTCCTGTCTTGCCTGCTGTTCCCCTCAGCAGTGTATTTCAGTCAGTTTGCCTGTTCTGCTCCCTACTCTTGGTGAATCCTCTCACCTTCCCCCAACCTCTGGCCTACACCCCAGCTCTTGTATGCATAAATAAATAAATCTTAAAAAAAAAATGGCCAGTGTGATACAACAGAAAAGGTTGGCAAGTCCCAAACTGCTAATCTTCAAGTGAGGACTGACAGCAGAAGTTTTTAAGATCAAAGAAGTAGAGAAAGGTACAGTATATATTCAATGTATGTACCATTCCTTTCACTTAAGAGACTTGAGAAATTAAGAAGATTAAAATTACCAAGAAAATTAATTTTGAACATAATTTTTTAAAGACAACCCCCCCATTTAGTTACATATAATTTAGAAGATGCAATAGTAGACAATTTTACATAAATGATCTGCTCAAATAGTTTTGTAAAAAAATGATAGTTGCCTTTGTCTCAAATAATTTTTGACTCACCAACTCCTAAAGAACATATAAAGAAACAACGAACAAAGAAAAAACGAGAGAGAAATTACTCGGAGGGAAGAGAAATAGGTCAGATCTAATCATGACTAAACCCCAGTGAAATACACAAGAGAAACTGCAAATAATAATATTTAAGTGCAGGTATGTTATTATCTGTTAGCACACCTTCCAAACTATGTGCAAGTGACATCAGCAGTCACTAAACTTGAGAATTAGAAGAAATTTCAGACATTTTAAACCACAGATGGTGATACCGCCTGGCCCAGAGAATGAGCTTACTTTTTTTGCGTTGCCTAAGTGGAAAAGCCACAAGAAGGAAGCAGGAAAGGCACTTTCGGATGGAAAGCAGGTATGCCTGGGACCAGGACAAAGCCTTCACCTTCCCAGATTGCAAAGTAATATCTCCATTATGTGTACCACAAAAGCTCTGAGGTTATTTTGGTGATATCTAGCATTGGTCTTATTTTCGCCCCTCCTTTTTCTCGGGAGTGTGGAGAAAAACAAAACTGTGTTTTCTAAGTACAGATGATGTCTAAAATGAAATGGTTTTAAGAGAATCTCAAGCTTCAGTTTAATCAGAATTTAGGCTCACCCCCCTAGGCTAGTTTATTGAACTCTCATAATTGCAAGCATACTAGGAAGAGATGCTAAGAAGAAATTAAGTGGCTTCTTTTCGCCTGACATGCTTCCTCCTTCCTACAAAGTAAGGATTATGGGCCTCCCTGGTGGCGCAGCAGTTAAGCACTGCTCTGTGGAGCTGTCGGAAGCGGCTAGGCAAGTTTGACGCCTGGCCAGGGAGATTCCCACATGGCGCGGCAGACCTCTCCTGCCTTGCCCACTGCTCCTCTCAGCAGTGTATTTCCGTGCATCTGCCTGTTCTGCTCCCCACTCTGTCTCTGGTGAAACCTCTCACTGCCCCACACCTCTGGCCTGTACCCCAGTTTGTATGCATAAATAAATAAATCTTAAAAAAAAAACCCAATCAAAAAATGGGCAGAAGAGCTCAAAAGGCACTTCTCCAAAGAAGAAAAGAAAATGGCCAACAGATACATGAAAAAATGCTCAACATCACTTATAATCAAGGAAATGCAAATCAAAACCACTATGAGATACCACCTCACACCTGTGAGGATGGCACACATTAAAAATACAGGCAACAACAAATGCTGGAAAGGATGTGG